>JAKUCM010007362.1:0-24667 GCA_023374145.1 Lepidium sativum | reverse complement strand
ATATTTTATTACATCATTCAATTTATTTTCAGAATATATCCACTTATTATCACAAAGTTATTTTTATAAATAAACCTCCAAAAAAAATGAAACGTAACTATCAGTACTATATTATTTGCGGAAACAAAAATATACTTAGATAATAGAGAATATACAATTTTGGGATTGATTCCTGTATATTACTATTGTAATTTAAAATATAGATTTTAAAAATATGAGTTAAAGTATGAATTAAGTTTTGTCGATCTTTCACTTGACAAAAAAATAATTTTTTTGACATAGTACGTATATTTATGTATATCGTTTACTTATATATAGTTTAGTGAGTTTAATATTATTTGAAATTTAAGCCAAAATCACATGTGAAACGAACAAACGAGATATAAAAAAGGCGTCGTCAGAATTCAATTGAAAACTTATAATTCTCTAGAATTTATGTAACTGTCAAACCCATCGTTGTATTGTATCGTACACACATTTATACAATATTCACACATATAAAATCAAGACATGCAACTCTTACACTGACAATTATCCATCATGTACTTACCAAAAAGAATATATTGTTTGGTTAAATATAACTTTTTATTTCGGAATCTTATTCTAATAAGAAATTATACAACCATATAAAAAAGTTTTGAGGTTTGAGAATTTGGATTATAGATCAATTTACCAAATTATTAAATTAACTAGATAAAGATATGTGCTATACTGCTATTTGTTTTTTGTAAATTATATTGTGAAATTGGTGTGATCATTACAATTATTAATGCAACAACGGATTTAAGTTCAAATATAAACATGAGTAGCAATCACCAAATTCTTTGTTCATCAAATCAAATTTCAGCGGTTTTGACATTTTAGTCAAGACCTGATAATTGTTTAGAAAAGAATTAGGTTATAGTGCAAATAGCAAAGTGAACTAAGGTTTTTTGGTTGAATTAACAAATACGGTACAATTTTTCATGAAGAAAACATAATCTTGAATCTTGACTTATTCACATTTAATCAAGTAACCTTTTTTTTTTTGACTCTTTAACTATAAATCGCAGACAAAGAAAAAGATGATCTTCGTAATCCTAAATAAATTTATAATTATAATAATTATGAGAATAGTACAATTAACACCCTACATCAAATCATTTCCACTTATAATCTCTTTACTAATTAACAAAAAAATATTTTACAAATGATATGTTTTTTCTGGAAAGAAACAAAAGAAAATTTTGTCTTCCCCAACTGAGAAATTATTACATCGAAAGATTTTGTGTCTTCTTCAGAATCCTTTTTTCTTTCTTTCTATTTTGTTGCTCCAATATCAAACCCTTCTTCTTTTCTCTTATTTTTTATATTATATTTTTCTCTTTCGTCTTCTGTTTATTTTCGTAGATGAGAGCACACTGGATAAACATGTGGACTAAGAATATACATATATAGTCTCAGAAAGAAGTAGCACACAAATTCTAGATTAACAAGCAGAGAATAGGTCATGGTACATAAGATATTTAGCTTACCCGAGTTCAAGAATTTAGTCCGTTTGAAAACCATATTCTGCCTTTGCTCATTTGATGTTGTTTGCATAAACTTCAACATACAAGGCCTAGAAGAATTTCACTTCATGTGCAAATACATATAAATGATAGAAGTGTGAAACTATGTGTACGCCAAAGAGAAAGATTATAAAATTTTACATAAGTTTACCAAATCCACAGCCCATGAGCCCATGTAATACAAATGTTCCAAGAAGTACAAGAGAAGCAAGCACAGATTAAGTAACACCTGAAACAAACCGGAGTCTATGAATATGCTAAAATGGCAATATTTAAACAAATGAATGATTAAACATTATGAAAGAAGGAATTTGGCTCACAGATTTTAGTCAACGTTTAATCAGCGGTAAGACTTGCATCTTACCAAGAGAGAGATGAAGCCAAGTAAGACCAAGGGAGATTGCATCTCTCGAGCCACTACAAACACGAAAATTGAGCAACAATGACCTTACAATCCTTGACAAACGAAGATAAAGTCATAAGAAGCTCCACATGGATGGTTTTGCACTCTTTGAGCGACTTTCCTTCCATCTTCATCTTCTGAAAATAGTGGTCTAGTGCCATGGATGCTTCTCCTCTATACATGCCAATATTCAAAGCAATCCATGTCATATGGATCAACATATTACATATTAATAATCTCAAATTACAGAATTCAAAATATACCAAAGACAGTGAATTGATTCCAGAAGTTTTAGTGGGAGTTCACTGGTTTGAGGGCAGCCATTGCAAGACGCACAAATGACCCAAAACACATCACTTCCCGTGTCAATATGTACAGAAATGTCTCTTGGAGGAGATCACAAGTTGTGTATTATATAATCTGTCAAAAGGTCGAAACACCAAATTAAGCAGAATCAAAACCAAAGAAAAGAACTATGATTGAGACATTAAAGATTGACAGAGCTTGGTTATAGTTTATATGAAGTCTCTTCTTCGTGGACCATCATAAAAGACATAGGGAAAGAAAGAGAAGTATTGGCTTCGCCGTATATCATCGACACACGTCTAACATACTTGGTCTATCTTCTGCGTTTTCGTGTGCACACAACAGAGCAACATGAATGCATGTCAAGACTTGAGGGTTCTCAAGTGTAAAATCTCCCAAAGATTGTACAATCACTTAATGAATTCGGAACATTGAAGCGTCATAATGAATGCATACTCACATCAAACATGGATCAAGGAAACGTAGAGTTTGGGATTCAAGAAGGGGAATGAAGCGTAAGGGTTTCGAATGGAAGCCTTGACGAGATCATACTCACTCTATGATTTCTCTAGAAGGCTCTTTCAATTCTCGCCATAAGTGAAACACCGTTGATTTAATGAATAGATGGCGTTAATATTGATGACATGTTTTAATTTAATGATTCTATTGGTTGATTAACAAAATTGTAAATTGCTGGGTGTCAGAAACAAACCCGTCTGTTATATATAATTTTTGGCTAAAAGAATAAATTACTGTTTTCATTAAAAATATATATATATATATATATGAATGTGTGTGTGGTTGAGTATAAATACAAAGCCTTCATCTAAGTCCAACCCCAAAATCTTTCCTTTCCCTTGGAAGAGAGAGAGACCATTAATGGAGTCACCAAGCCTTCCGATGACGGAGAAAGACTGGACCACCACCAGTCTCCACCGTGTCTTCTCTATGCAAGGCGGCGAAGATGACCTCAGCTACGTCAACAATTCCGATTCCCAAGCTTTGGCTATTACCTTAAGCAAACCTATTCTTATCTCATCTCTCCAATCCATCAAACTCTTCTCAAACCAAACTTCTCCCATCAGAATTACCGACCTTGGCTGCGCCACCGGCTCCAACACGTTTACTTGTGTTGATACGGTGGTTGAGACGTTACGTCGGCGATACACGGCGGTGTACGGTGGTGGTGTGCCGGATTTTGAGGCTTTTTTTTGTGATTTGCCTTCCAATGATTTCAATTTGTTGTTCAAGTTGTTAGATGAGAAACGGAAAGTTGATTCGCCGGCGAAGTATTTCTCCGGCGGAGTAGCTGGTTCGTTCTATGATCGGCTATTTGCTAGGGAAACGATTCATGTAGCTGTGAGCTTAAGTGCCTTGCACTGGCTCTCTCAGGTCTCATATACTAATCATTTTTCTATATTATATCATTCTTTTCTGAACTATATCATGTTAACATTTTTTCTAAGGTAATCATTATTCTTTTTAGTGGTTACTTATATAAAATTGGTATATACTAGTCTCAAAACAAGATAGCATAGCACCAAAAGAATAATTCCTAAAATTTAGTGATTATCTTCATGGATTTTCCTGTAACATTTGCTCCAAGAAATTTTCTTTATCTGTTTGGTTAAGACTGTAGCTGTGAATTTCTTACTGTATGATTTAGTATGTAGTTTCTACTGTAATTTTGTTTTGCTGTAAGTATTTTGATTTATATAAGATTTTATTTCTTTAAAGTTTATAAATTTTAGCTTGAGGTTTTTGGTTTTGCGCACCTAATATTTTATAAATAAAAATTAGATTTATAGAATAATGAGAGCAAAAAACAAACCTAAAGTAGTATTGATTTAATTTTAGTGCTCTAAAATATTCGTTGTAGAGTTATTGTGAATAAGACTCTAAGCCAGAAACCAAAAAATTGAGAATAGAAAGAGAAATTAATGTTTGCAGATACCAGAGAAAGTATTGGAGAAAGGATCAGGAACATGGAAGAAGGGGAAAACATGGATAGAAGGAGCAAAGAAAGAAGTAGTTGAAGCATATGCGAAACAATCAGAGAAGGATTTGGATGATTTCTTAAGATGTAGAAAAGAAGAAATGGTGAAAGGAGGAGTGTTGTTTGTGTTAATGGGAGGTCGACCTTCAGGAATAAGTAGTCAATTTGGAGACCAAGACACTCGAGCCAAACATCCTTTCACAATTACCATGGAACAAGCTTGGCAAGATTTGATTGATGAGGTTATTAATTTATCTATATTTTACATTACACGTGTTATCTTTCATCATGATTATATTTACATAACCGTTCATGATTTTGTCATATATAATCATTTCCTTTTCGCTTCTTTTCCGCTTTAACGTTACTTTGACCTTTTATTTATTTTCCTAATAATCATCTAATAAGTTTAAAAAGATGAGAAGAACATTATATTCACGATTCATGAAAAGGTATATGCGTATAACTTTCCTTTCCATATGTTAGCCAAAATATTTCGTCGACTAATAAATACCACACAATTTAAGCGTTTAATTTATATTTTCTGTTTGCTTTGAATATAATCATTTTGACACCAATTCTCAATTTTAGTATGTACTTTTATCATAACACGTAAACTTGAAAATTTCGTTTTCAGAGAAAAAGTACAAAATGGTTGATATGTATATAAATTAACGTATTTACATAAACTAAACGTTTTATATATGTGGATATGGACAAAAGGGTTTGATAGATGAAGAAACAAGAGATGGATTCAACATTCCGGCGTACATGAGAAGTCCGGAGGAAGTGGCGGCCGGAATTGAGCGTTGCGGTGGTTTTAAGGTAGAAAAAATGGAATACATGAAAATAGTAGAACACTCGGATGAGAAGCAAGAAGAGTGGAAAAAAGATCCGGTTTCGTACGGACGAGCCAGGACCAATTTGGTTCAAGCTGCTATTCGTCCTATGGTCGATGCATATCTTGGACCAGACTTATCTCATGAGCTCTTCAAAAGATATGAGAACCGGGTTTCTACAAACCGAGAATTTCTGTATATAACTTGTTTTTATGGAGTCGTCGTGTTTTCTGCCATCCGGATTTGATGATAATACATATAGTTATAGCTATGTAAAAGAATGGAAATCTAAATTGTGCCTTATTCGTATTAATCTAAGGTTCGTGGTGATTTCACCACATGAATATGTGTCTTGTTATAATTGTTGCAGGTACATGTACTATATATGTACATAAGCTTGTAGGTAGGGTTGCCAGTATATATCAATCTTAAAACATATTTTATAACTGATACCCATTCAGTTAAGCCATTAACATTTGAAACAATAGCAAAGTCTTGGGAGGATGCAGAACAAAAGGTTTGTTTTGAGTATTCAAAGCTTTATGGACACTGTAAGTTGTGTAAAACTCGTTGCCATGAAATGGCAAAGTGTCCACAAGGAAATCCAACTAAGGCGGTTCCCCTAAGTTTTGGCCAACCACCACGCGGAGACTTACTGCTATTGGGAGATTGAGTGGTCCTTATTATGGAGCTCAATTCAGGCGTGAGAGGGATTTACATAATCTCTGTATTGGAGTATATGTTGGTATATGAAGCTGCAATCATGTATTTAGTTGCAGGTTCAATTGAAGCAAAATGTTGTTCACGAGTGTTGAATAAAACTCAATAGGCTCTGGTTCTTTTTAAGTAGATTAGTTGGTTATTGTGTAAACTAATGTAAACTGGAACCTATTTTCTATAAATTGTAAACTCAATTAATAAATAAAAAAGGTTGGTTTGATTCAATTTGACAAGGTATCGAGAGCAGATTGGTTCTACCAATTTTTGTTCCAAGCATGGTGGCAGTATACCTGCAGTTACAGATCTGGATTATGAAAATTGGATTACGGTCAATTCTATGATCGTGGGATGGTTTAGAGTGTCGATTGAGCCAAAGGTAAAGTCTAGTGTGAATTTATCTTTGATGCTTGTCAGCTATGGAACGAGCTAAAACAAAGTTTCTTTGTTGGCAATCTATGAGAGTTCATCAAATTAAAGAGCAATCAGTTTCTTGCAAACAAAATGGGAAATATGTGTTATAATATTATGGCCGCCTTTGTTCTTCGTGGGAAGAACTCCAAATGTATCGACACTTCCTCTTTGTACTTGTGGTGCTAGATCTTTGATCTCTAAAGAACGCGAGGAGGAGAATCATTGGATCTGCTCCTTTACCTTCTCTTGCGAAAGCTTACTCAAGGATAATTAGTGAATAATGTCAGATAAATTCCATAACGAATAGAGATAGTCAACATGGTGTTATTGGTTTTGTTGCTTGCATCATCCTGCGCACTGAAATAGGATTTGGTAACAAGAATAGCAACTCAAGTCAGTTGATCAAAAAATTTCTTGTTCTCACTGTGGTAGATCTGGGCATGACAAAAAGGATTGTTGGCACATTGTGGGGTTTCCATATTGGTGGGTTGAGAAATCAAACAAGCAAGATCGATCCAAAACTGGTAAAGAAAAAGGACAAGGCTCTTCTCGTGACAAGAAACTTGGTGCTACAGCTCGTACAACCCATGCTACTAGTTCGAATTGCTCAGTCTTCCCTCAACTTACTGTAGATCAGTGGACTATATTGCAGACTCTTCTCAGTAAGAAGCAAAACTCTCTTGATGCAGACATACTATCAGATGAGGAAAGTTTTGGTGACGTGATCATAGACTCTGAAGCCTCACACCATACATCATGATACTCCTCTTTACTTCACAATCTTCAGAAAACTACTCCTCGTGCTATTGGGTTTGCTGATGGAAGCAAAACATTTGCTTTTCATTCATGATTTTTTTACTTTTTCTTCTACTATTACCTTATCAAATGTTTTGTTTGTGCCTTCTCTTAATTGTACTCTAGTTTCAATAGCAAAGTTGGTTAAAGAAAATGGTTGTGTGGCATTATTCACTGATGTTGTATGTGTTTTGCAGGACCTTTCCTCGAGGATGATGATTGGGGGCGGGTAGAGAGCAAGATGACGTCTACTATCTCAGTCCAAATGTATTCAAGTTACATTCAACATCCAATTCACATGACAGCGACTTGTGGCATCTGAGACTTGGACACACATCTACAATAGCTCTATCTCGTCTTCCTACTCTTTCAATTCAATCTAATACTCTTTCATCTTAATCTTGTGATATTTGTTTACGTGCAAAGCAAACTAGAACAATTTTTCTAGATAGTGTTAATAAAGAAGAAGTTCTTTTTTCCTTAATTCATTGTGATTTTTGGGGTCCCTATAAAACTCCTTTTTAAACTATAGTTGATGATTGTTCTCGTGCAATGTGGACGTATTTGTTATAGACAAAATCTGAAGTTTCAAGAGTCTTGAAAAGTTTCATGGCCTACACTGAGAAACAATTTGGGAGAGCCGTTAAAACTGTGAGAAGTTACAATGGGCCAGACTTTATGTGTCTAGGTGATTGTTTCAGAAGCAAATGCATGATACATCAAAATTCATGCACTTATACCCCACATCAAATGGAAGAGTCGAAAGAAAGCATAAACACATATTGAATGTAGCTAGGGCTATTGTTTCCAATATCCTCTTCCAATAATGTTTTGCGGAGAAGCAATTATGACTGCAGCTCACTTAATAAATCTGATGCCTAGTTCAATACTCAATGGTAAGATTTCATATGAAGTTCTTCATGGAAAGAAACCAAACCATAGTTATCTTCGTGTTTTTGGATCAGCATGCTTTGTTCGTCATTCTAAGCCACACAAAGATAAGTTTGATGAGAGAAGCAGAATGTGTGTCTTCATTGGGTATCCTATTAAAAAGAAAGGGTGGAAAGTTTTAGACATATATCAAAACAAATTTATAATCTCACGTGATATTATTTTCCGTGAAGATGTTTAACCTTTTAGAGATAAATTTGCAAACGATATCACTGAGTACATCACCACTGTGTCCATGGATAAAGATTGGCTACCCACAATGTGTTAGACCACGAGAAATGATGTAGACAAGAGGAGTCTAGCTATTACAGTTTCTCTGGATAATAGTGTTTCCGTTGCTGCAGTGTCTCTGGATATTAGTTCAACTAGTCCTGCAGTTTCAACAGAATAGTCTACTATGACTTATGAATTGCCTAAAAATTCCGCTGCACCCACTGATACAGAAATTGTTGTTGATGATGTTTATAAATGTTCTGCATATAAGATACATGTAGTGTCATCATTTGCTAAAGAGTCTTAGTTCAGCCAGTAAACATTGCTTCTCCATCTATGGTGCCTAATACTGCGAGTGCACCATCTTGTAAACCAGTGAGACGCACAGCTCGCATTCCACAACCAAGTGTCCAGTTGAAAGACTATTATGAGTACAATGTTAAGTGTGACTTGTCACTGTCTGATATTGAAGGCGACAGTACAACTTCAACTCTTTATCCACTCACAAGTTGTATTCCTGATGAGAAACTGTTGAATGGTCACCACTGCTATTTGTCAAAAAGAGATAGTTTCTTTGGAAATACAGAGAAATTCGGATATAGTTGATCTTCCTCCAAATAGAGTAGCTTTAGGTTCTCAATGGGTTTATAAAACCAAATATAATGCTAATGAAACAATTGAAAGATACAAAGCTTGTTTAGTAGTTCTTTGCAATAATCAAGTAAAAGGAGAGGATTATACACAAACTTTTGTTCTGGTTGTTAAAATGATCACAGTCTGTTTTCTTCTTTGCTTAGTGGCTGCTCGAGGTTGGGATATTTTTTAAGATGTGAACAACACATTTCTTCATAGTGATCTAGAATTTATGAAGTATACATGAAGTTGCCTCCTGGTTTTCGACATTCTCATCCGAAGAAAGTGTGTCGTCTAAGAAAATCTCTATATGGATTGAAGTAAGCTCCAAGATGTTGCTTCAAGAAATTATCAAACTCTCTTCTCCGTTTTGGCTTCACTCAGTCATATGATGACTACTCCTTTTTCTTATACACAGAAAATAATAAAGAATTCAGAGTTTTGATCTACATTGATGATGTTCTAATCATGGGAAATGACAAATACTTTGTGCATCAATTTAAAGACTACATGAGTAATTATTTTTCAATGAAAGATTTGGGGAAGTTGAAGTATTTTCTAGGAATAGAGGTGAGTAGAAGTAAAGACGGCATTTATCTTTCTTAAAGAAACTATGCTCTCGATATCATTTCAGATTGTGGACATCTAGGTTCCAGACCTGTTTCAACTCCTCTGGAACAAAATCAGAAACTTGCAGAAGATGATGGTCCATTGTAACCGGATCCAACAACATACATACACCTAGTGGGACGTTTAATTTACTTGACCAATACACAACCAAATTGAAATTATTTTGTTCATGTCTTGTCACATTTTATGCAGAATCCAAGGGAATCTCATTGGATTGCAGCACTACGAGTGGTCATGTACTTGAAGGGATCACCAGGTACATAAATTCTCCTCAAGTCTGATTCAGATCTCTTTCTCTAAAAGTATGGTGTGATGCATATTGGGCATCATGTCCTCTTACAAGACGTTCTTTAAGCACATATGTCATAATGTTGGGTGATTCTCCTGTCTCTTGTGACGCAGAATCTCGAAGGAATCGTCACTCCAAGTTGTAAGGATAGTCATTGGTCTTCAAAGAACTTGAGTAACCCCCAACTTAGGTATATCAAACCTAAGATTGTTGTTTCAACTCGCCTTCAATTAAGCAAGGTGGTGGAACCACGAAATGTTGACTCGAGTAACCCCCACCTTTAGTATATTAAACCTATGATTGTTGCTGTTTCGACTCGCCCCTTCACGCCAATGGCTAGGAATGGCCACACAACTGTGATGAAAATCACTTGATAAACTAGTTTGATCCCTTGGATATGACACACCAAGAAAAATCAAAAAGTTCACAAAGAACAAAAGAGAATCACTCTTAAATTTATTGATAAAAAGTTGGATCCCCACAAATGACAATTACATGAGTTTGTAAAGAAAATAGTCTCTAGATTCCTCTAGACTTATGGAATGTCTTAAAAATGAAGAGTAAAGACTAATAAGTAAATGTCACAATTTATTATGACTTGAATGAGAAGGACTCTTGAAATTTTGTGATGCAAAATATCTTTTAGTCTTCTAAATTCGTCCCTATTAATGGGTAGGACATTAAACTTTGAATCAGGACTTGTCTTGGACTTGTAGAAGGCTCAAAGTGGGTTGAACTTGGCAAGTATAAAGACCAATGAATTTGTTATGTTGTTCTTTGTCCAAAAGGCCTTGAATCAATCCACAAATGCTCTCCTTGATTTGTTTAGCTCGTGATCTTGTTATTGGACCGGCTACAACATCCAAAGCTCTCTTGTGATCTTCATTGCTTAGCTCCAAGTTCTCCTCAGCTTCCTTGCTGTTTTCCATGATCATAGCATCCCTTCCTCTTGAAAATGATTTGACCTCAAATCAGGTTCATCTGCATCAAAAGGAATCAAGTCAGAAATGTTAAAGGTATATATGATTTTGTACTCACTCGGCAAGTCTATCTTGTAGGCGTTTTTCTGATCTTTTCCAAAACTTAAAATGGCCCAATGGCCCTTGGCATTAGCTTAGACTTCCTTGGAGCTGAAAATCGTTCCTTCCTCATGTGAACCCTAACTAAGTCTTCGAGTGTAAAGCTCTTCTCACACCTTCCTTTATTGGCTTGCTTTTGATATTGCTTAGTCTTTTGCTCAATGTTAAGCCTCGTTTTTTCATGAAGCTTCTTGACCATCTCAGCTTTCTTTTTCCCGTCTAAGTTCACAAGCACATTGAAAGGTAAATGTGATAAATCCAATGGAGTTAAGGGATTAAAACCATACACAATCTGAGAAGGGGAAAAGTTAGTAGCCGAGTGGATGGAATGATTATAAGCAAACTCAACATGAGGCAAGCAATCTTCCCAAGTTCTGATATTCTTTTTAATTATAACACGCAACAAAGTGGATAAAGTCCTATTGACTACTTCAGTTTGTCCATCAGTTTATGGATGACAAGTAGTAGAAAACAATAACTTTGTCCCTAACTTAACCCACAAAGTTTTCCAAAAATAACTAAGAAACTTAACGTCTCGATCTGAAACAATCGTCCTAGGCATGCCATATAAACGCTCAACTTCCTTAAAAAACAAATCAGCAACAAATAGCATCATCAGATTTGTGACAAGGAATGAAATGTGCCATCTTAGAAAATTTGTCTACTACCACAAAGATATAATCCATACCTCTCTTAGTTCTAGGCAACCCAAGGACAAAGTCCATTGAGATATCAGTCCATGGTTCACTCGGAATAGGCAATGGGAGATACATACCTTGAGGTTGGACTTTAGACTTAGCTTGCTTACAAGTAACACACCTCGCGCAATTTTGTTCCACATCTCTTTTCATATGCACCCAATGGAAATGTTCTTTTAGAACAACCATGGTCTTGGAGATGCCAAATGTCCCATAAGGCCTCCTCCATGTGATTCTCTAACTAAAAGATCTCTCAAAGAACAATTAGGAATGCACAGTTTATCTTCATAGAATAGAAAACCCTCATGAAGATATAACATTCCATACACATGCTTCACACAAGTCCTAAACACTTCTTGAAAGTCAAGGTCAGTTTCATATAACTCTTTAATGTGCTTAAAACCAACAACATTAGCATCAAAAGTAGATAAGAGTGCATATCTTCTTGATAACGCATCAGCCACAACGTTTTCCTTTCCTTGCTTATACCATATGACACAAGGAAAAGTTTCAATACACTCCATCCAACGAGCATGTCATTTGTTTAGTTTTCGTTGACCCTTCAAGTGTTTCAAAGACTCATGATTCGTATGAATCACAAACTCCTTTGGCCAAAGATAGTGCTGCCATGTTTTCAAAGCTCTAACCAAAGCATACAACTCCTTGTCATAAGTCGGATAGTTTAGAGTTGCTCCTCAAAGCTTCTCACTAATGTAAGCGATTAACTTCTTCTCTTGCATAAGCAGAACTCCAATGCCTACACCTGATGCATCACATTTAATCTCAAATGTTTTAAGAAAGTTAGGCAAATATGGTGCATTGGTGAGTTTCTCCTTAAGTTGTTGGAACGCATTCTCTTGAGCTTTCCTTCATTTGAACCCAACATCTTTCTTTATAACTTCAGTAAGTGGGCCAGAAATAGTGCTAAAATCACGAACAAACCGTCTATAGAATCCAGCAAGGTCATGGAAACTTCGAACTTCTCTTACGGTTTTAGGAGTTGGACATTCTCGGATTGCTCTCACTTTCTCCTCATCTCACTTTCTCCTCGTCTACTCAAAATCAGTTGACGAGTTAGGGAGGATCGAGCTATGGGTCGTTGTCTTTTAACTGAGGGCTCTGAAGCCATCTAGAGGATGATTGTATCGATGTGTGTAAAGTTGGTTGTTATGGGGACCAACATGTTTGGTACAACTCGTTGAAATACACGAGTTCTATATGTTTGCTTTTTGTGATTAAGATAGATTTTATTTAATTAGGCTAGAACTTTAAGCCTCAGTGCACAGAAGTTATCTCCTCACTGAGTACTTTATACTCACCCCTCTCTTTTCCCCTTTTTCCAGATCCGCTCAAGTTTTGTGAGTAGCTCGTTGAGGTCTCCCAGGTTATTTGTAGTTATTTGTTTTCGGTTTATCTTCTTCTTTCAAAACATTTTAACTTATTTTCTTATTTTAATATTTTATTTTAATAAAGTTACGTAAGATATGAAACCATTTTTTAATTAAAACAGTAAAGTATTTGTTGATACTCAATAACATGTTGTCTCAAAAGTTTGAAGATTGGAGTTACAAGTTGTATCAGAGGAAAAGATTAAAGCTAAGCCGATTTTGTCTTAGAAGGCTAAGTTGGTTTTCAAAATGGTTCTCCAAAAAACAATTGTGGTTTAAGAAAAAACCGTTATTTTCTAAAATGTTTTCAAAAAAATAAGAATAATATTTATCGTCGTTTTTTCTTTAAGAAAAAAGAAAAAAGAATTTGGGAAGACTTGAACTTGTTTTCTTTTTCCGTTAGCTTCTTTTGTGGAGTGTTCAAGGTTATTGGGCTGCGAGAGTTGTTTCTTAGAAAAGAAGAGGAGATAAGTTCACCATTGAGTTGGAGGGTATTTTGACGAGATCGTAAGACAAAGACTCAAAGTTTACATCAGAGTTTTGGGGGGCATTTCAAAAGGCTTTAGGGACCAAAGTGCAGTTGAATACATCATACCATGCTCAGACAGATTGTCAGTTAGAGCGCACGATTCAGACATTGGAGGGCATGCTTAGAGCTTGTATGCTGGATTGTGGAGGTCATCGGGAATGACACTTGCCTTTGGCGGAATTTACTTATAATAATAGTTATCATACAAGTATAAGCATGCCACCATTTGAGGTTCTTTATGGACGGCCTTGTCGCACTCCACTTTATTGGACGAAAATGGGGGAGTGTCAGGACATGGAACACACAATCATTTAGGAGATGAGTGATCAGGTAAAGCTTCTTAAGACAAGGTTAACAGAAGCTTATGATTGTTAGAAAAGCTATGCAGATAAAAGGCGGAAAACTTTGGAGTTCAAAGTAGAAGATTTGGTATACTTGAAAATGACAATGTTTAGAGGAGTGGAGTGGACCGTTGGGCTAAGAGAGGGAATATCAAGCCAAGGTACATGGGTCCCTACCCATCACAAAAAGAATTGGAGTTGTTGCCTATCTTCTCTAGTGGCCACCGTATCTTGCAACTTTTCATGATGTTTTCCATGCATTTGTGCTCAGGAAAGTAGTCGTTGAGCTAAAGCTCATTATCTCGGAGCCACCAGAAGACATAGAGTTTGATTTATCTGTGAGAGGAAATTTGGTAGAATCGTAAGCAGGCGAGAGATTAACTACAAGACCAAGAAAAGTAAGACGGTTCATATTAGGTAGGAGAGAGATGGGATCCAAGAGTTATCATGAGAATCAGAGAAAGAAATGCGAGAGGGTTTCCGAGAGCACTTCAAGAATAAAAGCAAGATCACTAAGAATGACGAATTTGGGGATAAATTCTTAGAAGTGGGGGGGGGGGGGGGGGGGTAATTGTGAGACCCATACATGGATTTGTTGAATTAAATTTGTGGTCCATAAGACCCATTAGAGGAATGAGGTTTGAAATTGAATAAATGAGGAATTTTGTTGGAGAAAATAAGGCTTATCTACCTAACTCTAAGACCAAGCCATACCTCTTATATAAGCAATTAAACTCAGTGCCGACCTGCTTTATTTTCTTCTCCTAGTTGCAGATTTAGGCCTCAAAGCATTAATCTCCATCTCCAAGATTGATTGAACCACTAAGGTCAGCTTCCAAGTGGTAAGGAAACCAGTCCAAATCACTGCCTCCATATTTCTGAAACGCTCTTCTTGTCAAGAATCTGTAGCCGCAAACCGCTTGTCGATCAGAGCTATATTGAGAGAGTGGCGATCAGTTCAAGATAAGTTGTCAAAATTGTTATCTGTTTCAAACTTAGTGTAATGCTGAGTTTTTGTTTCTAAATGTGTGTTAAACTTGGCATGTAGGGTTGATTTTCGACTAGATCTATTCAAGGAAAGTTTGATCTACGTTGTTTCTGGATAGTAGACATATCCAGGAAGCAGTAAGAACTATTGAACGTTCAAATAAAGGTTATATATATTCAGAAATCTTGTGGCTTTTCCTGCAAAAAATCTTGAGAACGTGATATGTAAAACTTTTAGTTTTAGTTTAATTAGGATTAGTCAATTCTTTTATTAGATTAATTATTATAATTTTTTATAAATATAAATATAAGTAGAAATATAAAAGTAAATATAAATATATACATATATATATAATGTAAATAAATCTAATAATATATTATATGATAATAATTTTATTGATTATGTGATTGTTTGATGTTAGGATAGTTGTGTGAATATTATATATATAAATATAATGAATATTTGAATATAATTGGGACATAGAATATGGTTGGGATTTATAAATATTTGGATTTAATAAAGATAAAATAAATATGTAAAGTAATATTTGGAGTATGTTGAAAACCTATCTCTTAAAGAGTAGTGACGCGGAATTTGGCTACGGAATGAAACTTCTGCGGAAAAGAGACAGATGACCTGAAGTGGACCGACGAGAATGTTTTAGCCTAAACTCCGCTCACGAGTTAGGGAGGATGGAGCTGTGGGTTGTTGTCTCCCAACCGAGAGCTTTGAAGCCATCTAAAGGATGAGTGTACCGGTGTGTAGAGTTGGTTGTTACGGGAACCAACATGTTTGGTACAACTCATTGAAATACAAAAGTTATAATTTTTTTCCTCATAACCAAACATAAAATGAAAATGCAATTAGATTTATCCCCATCTACTCTTTAATTAGGTTGTATATTTAAAATTAAATAATTATAATTATAATTATAATATGATTAAAGTTTTGTTACATAAGCTAAAAGTAAACAATTATGAAGTATAAAAGCTAAAATTTCACAAACATATCGCAAACCACATAGCTCATAAACAAACTATGTGACTGTTTGGGGTTTACCAATATAATTTGATAATCATGTAAGATTTGTAAGTTTTTATATTTAACATATAAATTGTAAACAAAAGTGTTTACATCCTTGGGAAGTTTCTCATATTCTTCTTCCTAATTTTCTGGTTGGTTGTCGTTGTGAATATCTCCTCCCCCTTCTGTGAATCTGACATCTACAGTAGAGAGTCCTTTTTATTCTGTCACGTCAAATCTGTTTGTGAATCTCAACAAACCTTTCTCTTTTCAGGTTCGCCAATATTGTTTGCAAATCCTTCACAACAATGAGGTTATCAAATAAGATATGATTTCTGTATTTTTTTTTTGCAGTTATTTTTGTGAAGTTTTGGTCAAGAGAAATGTGTGCAGTTTGATAATTGATGGAGGGAGCTGCACTAATGTAGCAAGTGAAACAATGGTAAAGAAGCTAGGAATGACTACTACCAAGCACCCTCATCCATACAAGCTGCAGTGGTTGAATGAAGGAGATGAATTAAAGGTTTCGGATCAGGTTTTAGTGCCATTATCGATTGGCAAATATGAAGATCAGATTCTATGTGACATTCTACCTATGGAAGCTAGTCACATTCTGTTGGGAAGACCTTGGCAATATGATCGAAGAGTGACCCATGATGGGTATACGAACATGCACGTTTTTGAGTTTAAGGGAAGGAAGACCATTCTGGTTCCTCTTACTCCACGAGAAGTGTATGAAGACCATCAGAAACAGCAAGCTAAATCTGGTTCAAAAACCAATTCTAAACCCAAGAAACGAGGCTTCTACATACAAGCAAAGGGAGTTAAACAGGTTATACTTTCTAAACGCCTCATACTCTTATTTATGTACATAGAAGCACTGTCTTTTTTAGTTGAAACTACACCGGTATATCCGGGTGAACTTCAAGAACTTCTGCAGGATTTTCATGATGTTTTCCCTATAGATACACCACCAAGATTGCCACCAACTAGAGGGATTGAACATCAGATCGATCTTGTTCCTGGAGCTTCGTTACCAAACCGTCCAGCTTATAGGACTAATCCATTGGAGACTAAGGAGCTGCAAAAAAAGGTTGACGAGCTCCTAGCAAAAGGATACATCCGTTAGAGTCTCACCCCCTGTACTGTACCAGTTCTGTTGGTACCAAAGAAGGATGGAAGTTGGAGAATGTGTGTCTACTGCAGAGCAATCAATAACATCACTATAAAGTATCGACACCCTGTTCCTAGGCTAGATGACATGCTAGATGAGTTGCATGGTTCCACGGTATTCTCTAAGATAGATCTTAAGAGTGGATAACATCAGATTAGGAATGAAATAATGGGATGAATGGAAAACTGCACTTAAGACTAAGCATGGATTATAATGAGTGGCTAGTTATGCCATTTGGGCTTAAAAAATGCACCTAGTACATTCATGAGATTGATGAACCACATTCTTCGAGCATTTATAGGCTTTTTTGTGATGGTTATAATTTTGACGATATTCTGGTCTATAGTAGAAGCACTTCTGAGCATATTGAGCATTTGTATACCGTTTTGCAAGTTCTCAGAAAGGAAAAGTTATATGCTAATCTGAAGAAAATGTACTTTCTGTGCGGATAACCTTGTGTTCCTAGGCTTTGTTCTTAGTACAGATGGAATCAAGATAGATGAAGAGAAAGAGAAAGCCATCAGAGAATGGCCGAGTCCTAAGTCTATTGGAGAAGTGCGTAGCTTTCATGGATTGGCTGGGTTTTTATACGAGATTTGTAAAGGATTTCAGCACCATAGCAGCGCCACTTACATAGGTGATAAAGAAAGATGTAGGATTTCAAGTGGGGGAAGCCCCAGGAGGACACCTTCCAACAGCTCAAGGAGAAGCTCACCAATGTGCCGGTTCTTGTTCTTCTTGATTTTAATAAAACTTTTGAGATTGAGTGTGATGCTTCTGGGGTAGGAATATGTGCAGTCTTAATGCAAGAGAGGAAGCCAATCGCCTATTTCAGTGAAAAATTGGGAGGAGCTACACTCAATTATGTTTACTTATGACAAGGAATTGTATGCACTAGTTCAAGCTCTACAAATTGTGTGGCCACACTACCTCTGGCCCAAAGAATTCGTCATACATACCGATCACATGTCTCTCAAGTACCTTAAGGGACAACAGAAGCTTAACAAGAGACATGCTAGATGGATGGATTTTGTAGAAACTTTTCCCATATGTCATAAAGTACAAACAAGGTAAGGAAAATATAGTGGCTGATGCACTATCTAGAAGGTATTCTCTTCTTTTCTACTTTGGAAGTCAAATTACTTGGATTTTGAAACATCTTAAGGAGTTATATGAGACTGAAAAAGACTTTTAAGAAACCCTTCAAGTCGTGTGCTAAGTTTGCTACAGGGAAATTTTATAGACAAGACGGTTTTTCTATTCTATGAAAATCGCCTATGCCTACCTTGTTGTTCAGTTCGTGAGCTGCTGGTTAAGGAAGCACATGGAGGAGGATTAATAGGAAATTTCAGGATAGCTAAGGAACCCTTAAGATTGTAAAAGACCACTTCTATTGGCCGCATCTAAATAGAGATGTAGAGAAGGTGTGCAATCGAAGTGTTAAGTGCAAAGAGGCTAAGTCTAAGATTCAGCCTCACGATTTGATCCATTTGCCTTTTTGAGTGAGAATATAAGTGCAGATGGGGAGGAGGACAGCTGAATTTGTGAGACAAATACATGAGAAGGCCAGAATCAACATAGAGGAGAAAACGAAGTTATATGCCAAGAAAGCTAACAAAGGGAGGCGCCATATGGAATTTCCAACAAGGAGACTTGGTGTGGATTCATCTCAGAAAGGAGCGCTTCCCAGCTGAAAGGAAGTTTAAGCTAATGCCTAGGATCGATGGAACATTTGAAGTGACAAAGAAGTCAACAACAATGCCTACAAACTCGATCTGCAAGAAAAAGTACAATATCAGCTCTAGTTTCAACGTTTCTGACTTGATCCCTTATGTCGCAGATGAGACGGATTTGAGGATAAATCCTTCTCAAGAGGGAGGGGATGATGCGATCATGGACAGCTCAACTCCCCAACATGGAGAACACAATAATGGAGACTCAGATAAGCATGAAGATGAAGCTGAATTGGAAGTAGCAATACCGAGTGGACCAATGACTAGAGCTAGAAGGAAGTTGTTGAACCAAGCTATTGAAGGAAATGCTCACCAAGATGCACACATCCGAATCTCCAGAAACAGCAATACCTTGATGCTTACATTGAGCACTCAAGAAGGTTAAATGGGCGTGTAAACTATTCAACATTCTTTTTCCCTTAAGTGTGTTTTATCCCAATGAGTTTTAACACTAAGGTTTATAATGAGGCTGAAAGGTTTACACATTCCTCAGGCCCATTAGGCTAATAATTTAAGTCCATGATTTTACTTAGGCCTATTAGGCTAATAATTTAAGCTCATGATTTTAACCCTAAAGAAACCCTAATTTTCGTGTGGCTTTTTGTTATTTATACCCTATGTTTTGCTCTGAAAAAACTCATTACATCATCAATCTAAAATACAAACGTTTTTAAGGGTTTACTCTTTTGAATTCTTCTAAGGTGTGTTATATCTTTAGTTACTGATCACTAGTGCGTAATATCTAGAGATCTTAGAGTTCTTTTGAATACGTAATATCTCATCAGACTCGACACCTATATGTTCCATTCTTCATCATGATCTGCACTAGATCCTTCACCTGTCTCACGTCCAGACTCATCAACTCTCAAGTCAAAACAAAATCAATCGATCCTTCATCAAGCTCGGATCCTAGGAGGCTCGTGTCAGTTACATTGAAGGATTTGTCCAATTATTTCAAGTGTGGGTATATCATGCACTTCCAAATTTTGCAGCTGTTTATACAGAGCCTGTTCCTGGTAATCTAAATACACCATTGCTAGCATACAAAGGATCTAGGAAAGTATGTCAAGGAACATGATGAAACATGTAAGAATGTGTTTATAATATTGTTTGTTGCTTCTTTGTAGTATAACAATTTCATAGTGATTTGGTAATTATTCCCCTTCGTTTTATGCATACATGGGTTAATAACAGTATTCGCAAGGATTTTGCAGATACGTTTTCACGTTGGGTGTACAACATTATAAAGGTGATTTTTAGGATGTTTGAGCCAAAAAAGTGGAAATTGAAGAAATCTCACTGGAATTATGATGGTGTGCAAATCGTGCCTCATGATAAGCCTAGCGATAAGCCTGAGAAAGGTTGTGGCTCAAAGAGAATACTGCAGTCACCAAATCATGCGCATGTATCCAGAAAGAAGTATAATCATGGTTCATCTTCAAATGTGAATGTCAATCACATCAAGTCTGGTGAGATAATTAAAGAGTTCATGGAAGTATGCTATGAGAATATGCTTGCTCAGTTGATGAAGGGGATTAGTAGTGGGCAACAGAAGATGGTAGAAGGTATGCTCAGTTGTCAACAGGAGATTCACACTCTGTCTCAAAGGTTGTCAGCAGTTGAGTTGACTTTGGAAACAATGAAAGATGCACAAAAGGAGCTGGTGAAATCCAATGAGCAGCAGCCAATCATGACGAGGAAGAGTTTATGATTTGCGTAATTCAATGAATCCAAAGAAATCGAAGTAGCTTTGTTCTAATATTGTGTATAGTTGGTCTCATACAATTGTTTTTGTTTTTAGCTCTGCTGTAGAGTTGTGTTGAATTTCATCTTAGGCTTAAAATATAGGTGTTTTTGTTTTAAAATCTTCTACTTATTACTTCTTTTGTAATGGTTTGTTTATATGTGATCTGAATGTTATTATTTCATCCTTTAGACTAAATGGTAAGTTTGTGTTGTAAAAGTGTTTTTGGAGAGAGTGCGAATGGTGATCTTTTCGAACCGGGTGACAGTGAAACATTATGTGAGTGTATTGGATTAAAATTAAAATGACTTTGTGACAACAAAGTGAATATAACCAAAATTTGCTATTGAATATTAAAGATATTTTTTCCAATCGGAATTATATACACTACTCGATAACCAAATGCACATTCCAGACTTATTATATGTAGATGTTGGCGCATATAAGAAAAAAGACATATTTGTATATGATAAATATACTTTTATATGTAATGTATTGTCAAATCAATATGACCTCTTGACACGATACTAACAAATACCACATAACATCGTAGTCAAGAAAATTAAATAAATGATATATAAACTTTCTTAGTTTAATATTTACTTAATTTCATATGATTTGCGATATTCTAATTTTTATTGATTCTGTAAGGAACAACCACTTACAAAATTGGTTGGTTCAGTTGAAACTTCAATTGTGTAGTGTCCTTAAAACTCGATGTTCCTCATTACTGTCCGATGAAAAGAGAATATTGCAGGGAATCACTGCAACGAGCTTAACCTCTAGTAAAATCTGGTTCGTTTCTTCTAAAATCCATGGAACTAACCTCAAAACATTAAAGCAATCTCATTGCTACATGATCACAACCGGTTTGAACAGAGAAAACCTCAACGTTGCCAAATTCGTTGAAGCATGTTCAAATGCTGGATATCACCAATATGCTTATTCTGTATTCACTCACCAGCCATTTCCTAATACTTATCTCTAAAACACCATGATTAGAGCTTTTTCTCTCCTCGACGAACACAATGTGTACTCACTGCGGTCACGGTTTACAGAAAGTTTTGGGCATTTTGCTCTGAGCCTGACTCGTTTACTTTCCCCTTTGTATCGAAGATTGCTGTTCAAGTATCTAATGTTTGGTTTGTGAGACAGATTCATGGTGAAACGGGGTTTTTGGGTTTGATACCAGTGTTCATGTTGTTACGGGATTGATTCAGACGTATTCTTTCTGTAGCGGTTTGGGAGATGCACGTAAGGTGTGGAAGCCTTGTTGGCTAAGAAATGCGGTTTCTTGGACTTGTATGATCTCTGGATGAGCTAAGAGTGGACGAGCCCACTGACATATTTCAGAGAATGCTGATGGAAAATGTTGAGCCAGATGAAGTTACGCTTTTGGCTGCATTATCAGCTTGTGCTGATCTTGGTTCACTTGAAGCCAGATGAAGCTAATGCTGCAATATGGGGATCTCTTCTTGCTGCTTCAAATGTTCATCATGATCTTGAGCTTGAAGAAAGGGCTTTGAATCAACTGATAAAATTAGAACCGAATAACAGCGGTAACTATATGCTTTTAGCCAATTTGTACTCGAATTTAGGAAAGTGGGAGGAGTCGAGGATGATAGGAATTGGCGTTAAGAAACTGGCTGGTGAAAGCTCCATAGAAGTTGAAAACAGAGTATATAAGTTCATCTCAGGGGATCTTTCGAATCCTCAAGTCGAAAAGATTCATGAAATTTTACAGGAGATAGATTTACTAATACAGAGCAACGAAATTTGAGCCAGACCGGTTCCGTTTAAGGGCAAAACAGGAAGAGAAAATTTGAAGAAATATGCCGAAGAGAAGAGAGATCGTTTGGGGCTGTGATGTGTTAAGCCTATTACTCTCTGAAGGGCTTCGAGTTTGGGCTCAAGCCCACATAAAAGCCATAGGCTTTAATTTTAATCGATATGTTATATTCGTGACTCTACGACATTTGGCCTGATTAATCCAACAAAACTATTTAATTTATTTGTTTTACTGTGATGATATTTATATAAAAATAATGAGAAGAAAATAAATTAAAAAAGAATAATGTAAATTTCGAGATAGAAGAAATTAATTATAAAGATCCGGAATGTACGGGTCACTTAAGGTGGTACATGGGGTGGGGGTAGTCCAAACTTAAGCACATTTAATGTCTAAACCTCAGATTTAAGTGTAATTAAATTCAGTTTCAGACATTGGAGTCCTAAAACGCACAAAATTAAATTGGAATTAATATAATTAACTCATTTATAACTTTTTGTCGGAGGCGTGAAACGACAAGTGGCCACGTGGCTATTGCCTGAGTTCAATTAAAGAGTTTGTCTTCTTTACTCATGCCTGGCTATTTTCACGGCAACAAATCATGAGCTTCCCAATTTATCTTCGTGTCAAATATATATATGAAAATGATGCATGTGATACATTAAACCCAACAAAATATCAAATCGTACAAAACGAGTTGATTCACTATGTACGATACTCTCTACACTTTTGTCGTTTGCCTTTGTTTATTTTATCATCATATACTCTCTGTTTTTTTATAGATAAAAATCAACATCAACAACTCAAAATTATTAGTATGAAATGATCATGTTGAAACTATGAATTAGTTTATCAAAGATAATATGAATTTAATATTTATAGTTAGAAGAGATGCATGTTAGACTACTTCCATAGCTACCCATCGACGATTTTGTCTCTTTGGTGACAATTTGAACATTGCTAATTAAATTATTTATGGAAATATCCACTGCATCGATCATTTTTATTATCGAGTTGTTTGTTATTGTATCAATTTTCAAAATCTATTCGATTGCTAATATTTTGGTGAATAGTGATTGTAAAGACTATGATCGACAGGGAAATGCGAGAATATTTTAAAACTAATAAGAATGAATTTTCAGGTGATTAAACTCTTCGATATAGCTTACAAGTCATATTGATAACTAATAAATGGTTACATGCATGTGGGACTAAAAGCAAATTTTTCTAGCCTTTCTTTCTCAAGACAATTACATAGAGAAACAAACGAACCCATAAAGTTTATAGTTACAGCTAATAAGAATATGATGTTTCTTTGTTTTTATTTAAGATTATCTTGTTTATCTATAATATACACATATAACTAATTGGATGTTATCGTAAAGTTGTGATATTGGAGTTGTAAATTACTCAACTTTCGTTTTATCATATGAAAAGGAATCGAAATTGGGATGTTTAGGCTGTAAAGGGAAGAACAATCGAATGATTAGCTTGCATCTCGATAATTAGTTTAACATAGTTATATTGTATGTAACAGTTTTTTTTTTGTATATATTAATATGCTATATATCAGTTATATGTATTCTTGAAGATCAAGGTAAACAAACAAATAAGGCTATTTTTATCAAAAAAAAAAATCAGGCTATGGAAATAAATTGAGCAAACAGGATCCTAAGAAATAAGTAGTGGTTTCTGTTTAAACATTTGTTCGTTTCTTTCTTCTTGCCAATTAAATTTCAGATAGCTTTTTAATATAAAGGTCAAAACTTTAATACTTAATTAAATAATAAAATGGAGCATAAGAACTTTGCAAGAAAAAGATTTTCATCATTATGATTTCTTTTATACAGACAAGTTCCATACGAAAAAAATCATCAAATAACAATTTAAAAAGTATATATGTATATATATATATATATTATATTCTATATTTGAAAGTTGTAATTAGTGACATAATCACTATATAGATAGTGGATTCTGAAATTTGTAGTAAATATCCTCATTATCTATAATATTTTTAGTTTATTAATTTTAATATATACATTAGCTTTCATATCAATTTTGTATATATGTACAATTATATTTATTGGAGATATATCCGATATCCTTTTTCCATCTACAAATAATAAGTAATGTTAACTTCGCAAATCATAAACTCAGTAATTGGTAAAATGATTAAGATGACATCACGACTTTTCACTTTATCATATTTCGGAGTAAAAATAATTCGACCAACACATTATAAGAAGAAAAATGAAAATATTCCTCTTATCATAAAGAATATTTTCAGATATTTTGCAAAATTTTCAAAGATAACATCAAACTTTAACCAAATTGTAATATTACATATTTCAAATATTTTGTAACCGACCCTATATATCATAAATAGGAGCAACAATATACACAAAAAAACTACATTCCACAACTTACAAAACAATCAATATT
>JAKUCM010007361.1:0-23056 GCA_023374145.1 Lepidium sativum | reverse complement strand
GAAACGCATCTTCGGTATCCAATTTTAGATGCGTTTCTACCCTTAATTATTCAAAATCTGATTAAACAAATATAAACAAACAAATAAGATACTCTTAAAACAAGCGTTGCACATGCTCTAATAATAACAAACATAATTGTAAACCTATCTAAAATAACTACATGTCTCTTCTAAACCAACATAAAACCTGGTATTATGTCACTCTTTGCTCATTGGGCTTAATTTGGCCTTACCTTTATACTTATACTTAATTCATAAAAATTCGATACGCTTCTACCTTCATGATACATATTGTACTCATCATTTGTAGATTTTGTAACAATAGTTTCAATTCTTGTTTGAATTTTATATAATGCTCTAATAAAATTGATATATGGAAGTGAGTTTACCATATAGTTAATGTTTAGTCTGAGTTTATTTAATTTGAGGTAGACGTGTAATCATACATAATAATAATAAAAGAATTATGGTTAGATTATGGATAGAGCGTTGCCGATCTAACCTGCTTTTTTTCTCTCTGACATGATAACCAAGGACTTCTTTCGATTTCTTTTCTCTGTGAAAAGTACATCTTTTCCGTCAAAGAGTATGAGACTGGTTTGATCGCTCCATCTCCTCCACTGGTTCTCTTATGGTGGTCACTCCGTTAGAGCATCCGGATCACCGGAAAGGCATCTCGATCAACTCGGTTGTTCTGGTGATTCACACTACACTCTAATAGCACTCTCCTTTCTTCGAAGGGGAAGATGTTTATTAGGGTTTCCACAATATCTTTCTATGAATTTGGTAGTGGGTTTTGCTCATGAGATTTAGTTTTATTAAGGTATTATTTAAATTTTTTTCTAGGAAACCAAGTTCGAAAAACCTTTAGAGGACCCTGATTGGCTCCGTGTTTTTTCATTTTTTTTTTTACCTAAAAATTCCTAGAGGAATTCACTAATGTGGATGGTTGAGGACAAGAAAATCCATTTGGGCCTAAGACAAATTTTTTGTCAATACCTATTAGGTTTAAAACATCAAAGACTAAATAATTAAATGAATTTTTAAACCTATCCTCCTGCTGGAGGTTAATTTCTTTAATGTTCTGCTTCAGTCTAAAAAATCATAATTTTTCTATTTTCTAAGTCATTTTAATATTGTTGTCACCATATTCCACCTTTTAAAATCTTGTAAGAGAATCTCAAAATCATTTACAGAACCTTCTAAAACGACATCGTTTTTACATGTAGCCGAACAATATGAAGCAATTTACTGTATCAAAAAGAGTTTCTAGTACGAGGAGCGAGATGAGCTGGAGCTGCCCGACCCAAGTTAGTACGTCTTATGAGGATGCCTTTCAGAATTTTGTGTTTAAGCAATATCTTGGCTCTCTTTGTCATCATTGTGTCTTGATTTTCTAGTATTGGTTCGACCACAAACTACAAAAACCAGTAGGTAAAATGGTGATTTAGCTTCCAGAATTTTGCAACTATAACTAAAAAAGTGTTACCTCAAAGTTACCTTGTCCCACCAATATCTAAAATAACCGATTCCACTATGACCACAGTTGTAACACAATCTGCCATACACACTGTAGCCACCACCAAAGGCAATGGACAAATGAAATCAAACAGCAGAGAGTGATATGAACTATAAAACAAAACTATATAGTGAATCTTACATTCGATTAGAAGGTTCACAGTCACAGGGATTGCAAAAGTAAGGTGTGAACCGGCGAGTATGCAGGAGGCAAATCTGGGACATAACAAAAGGACACATCAACGATATTGATGAGAACATTACATGCTACAGATAAACTTCAGGACAGATTTAGTAACCATAAAGTAAAGATTGTCAAAATTATTCAGGAGAGGATCACTGGTCAGAACCCATCTGTAGGTAGCCTCCAAAGCAAAAACAGCTTCTCCGTTTGTGACGGGATGTACAAATCTATCAATGACCTGATATGAAGAAATAGAAATTATATCCAACCTCTGATGAATAGGGAAACAAAAACTTAAACACAAACAACCAGCAGAATCTTGGTACTGACCTCATCTAAAATGATACGATTCCACTTAACAGAGTGCAAAGAAGACATTCGTCTGTCCACTTCTACACGATACTTACATTCATTACTAACAGTAGTATATGTTGTCAAAACAAAATCATAGTTCCTGAATTCTTCAATAGTCTGATTATTCCTCGATCCAAAGTATTTAAGGACCTTGGTAGATGTGAACTGAGCAAGCTCATATGACCAATAAGAAAGTCCAAAACTAGAGCAGATTACAAGAGTGTAACCCATTGGTTCATTAGATTGTGCTCTGTCAATTTCTCGTTTGGCAAGAACAAGAGAGATGGCTTGAATGGTTTTTCCCATTCCCATTTCATCAGCGAGAATGCCTCCTTTTGCATCTGTTTGTTCCTGTTTTAAAGCCCATGCCAGAAATTGCTTTTGGTAGTTTCGTAGTTGTAGCTTAGAATTCAAACCTGAAGGCAGCTCCGAAGTATCAGTAAGCACATCATTCACATGATCCATATCAACATCCTCTGTTATATGTTCATCAATCCATCTGTTAATGTCACTTTCTCTTTCAAAGATAATCTCCTCATCTGCTACTAATGGCAGGTTTACGTTTGCAGGAGCAGACACAGGATTTGGTAGGTAGTCATTAGCATTGATCTCAGCTATGTAATGAAATGTAACAAGAACCCATTATCAATTCGAACATCATGATTCTCACAAAGCGTTAAAAGAGACGTCTTTAGTCTAAAATCGATGCAATAATTCATTACCTTCAAAATTAGAGCCCACTGAAGATGAAGATGAAGAAGTATCAGGGTCTTCGTCAGACGAAATCACGAGAAAGCATTAACCAAAGATCCCAAAAGATGAATTGAGTCAAGAAACGCATCAAAACCCTAAACCCAAAATCAAAGTAAAGAGTTGAGCTAGGATCGTGAAGATCTTACCTAGGTCTATGATTAAAGGAGGATTCAAATTCTTGCTAGAACTTGGTTTCATAGATGCCGAATTTCGCAGACTCGCAAAATCTAAAGAATCTCTGGAAATGGAAGAAAGAAAAGAGTTAAGAGTTTATTAGTCGTCGTGAGAGTGTTCTTGTGTGATCTCCACACAACGATGAGAAGCACGAAATTCACACGTGTCGCTTTCTTATACGTCCATTATAAAAATCAGATTTTTATCTGAAAAGTTCTCTTCGCGCGAAATTTTCAAAATTGTTTACGTTGATTTTTAACTAATTTTAATATTTTCTACGTCATTTTAATATTGTTGTCACCATTTTCATCTTTAGAAAACAAAATTTTTATTATTATTAATGTAGCAGGAGATTTTAAAATCCAAGAAATCATTTACAGAGTCCTCTAAACATCGTTTTTTTTAATAATTTTCGTATGTGTTTGCTAAATTTCCTTGATGCCTTTATGAGACTGCTGCATTCAGATGAATTTTTTTGCAACATTGTGTTTTTGAATCATTGTGGAACCATGTGTATTTTGGTGAATGATTAAAGTTTGTGTGTCATGCATTTATCTTCTATCTACTTGTACCTTGTGCTATGTTATCCTTCTGAATTGTGTTTTGAACAAGTATAAGGTAAAGTGAGATGTTTGATTATCAAATTGAACTAAAAATGGGAGATCGAAGATGCGTGGATTCTAAATCAAAAATAAAAAGGAAAGAAGGCTAAATTAAAGGTGAGTTGGACGAAATTTTGCTGATCAAGGAAAAGACAAAGACATAAGACTGTTAACGAAACAATAAATAACATTTAAACAAAAATAGAAACTTTACTTAACTTGAGAGAGTTGGACGAAATTTTACTGATTAAGGAGAACACAAAGACGTAGAGTGGTTAAGGAAACAATAAATAACTGTCAAACAAAAATAGAAACTTTACTTAACTTGAAAGTGTTTATATCTAAGGGATTTAAGAGATTCTAGGTTATGATGGTTTTTGTCCTATAAAAATGACATTAGGTTTGGCGAGGCCGTCTAACACTTTAGTGTTTTTGGGAAAAAAATTTCTTTAAAATTAAGAGAAAATAAAACTCTTGTAAATTATTATTTTGGGTTTCAATATTTTTGAAATGATAAAATTATAACCAACAAATATAAAAATAACTTTATAAAAATTATATTAATAATATAAATGGAGCGTTGGAGCAAATTGCTCTTAGCCTAGTAACCGACGGTAAGTCCATTTTTTTTTTTTGACAACGATAATACCGAACAAAACGACAAACAAATCACAAAACAGACACCCGTCCTAACCTGGCTAGAGCATCAGCTTTATAATTTAATTGCCTGGGGATGACCGATAAGCGACAAGAAGAAAACCGTAGACCCAGTCTGCGAAACTCCTCCTGGTATGGTAAGAACGCTGGCCACTCCTCTAGTTGCTGGATCATGGAAAAAACCGTCTCACAGTCCGTCGAGATCTCCACTTCATGGATATGTAGCTCCACAAGCACTCACAAGACCCATATTACTGCCTCACACTCCGCATGAAGAGCCGATAAACATGTATGAATCCTGATCGATCCCGAACATATTCCTTCCACTGAATCTGGAAAGCAAACCCAACCGACTCCTGAGTAGAGGTCGGTTTCCTTCCAAGACGCATCCACATAGCATTTGTAGCCCGTGAAACTTAGATTGGCTGTGGTAGGAAATATCAAGGGTGCCTTGATCCTCTCAAGATTGTAAACCCTCAGCTCCCGCGGAACTGTACTAGATTGACGAGCCACTGACCACTCATTGTACTCTGTTGTGGCTCTCTCTACGATAGTTCTAGGATTAGTGTCCATTTAAAACAGCTCATTTGCACAACCCGTTGAAAAAAAAATAAAAAATGGAGCGTTGGATTGATGCTTTTCTATCAAAGTTTGGGTCACAGTCTCTATACTTTTCCATGAAGGTCTTGGCCTCGGTGGTTGCATCTCTCAGGATACTATTTCTCTACTATTATCTAATAAATTTTACGTAGATTACTGTTTTGTTTTTTACTTGTTAATTATATTTCGTCCATATTCGCAGTTTTCACTGACTTTTTCTTTCACTTGCGAATTTCAAAGGGCTAATTAATTTTTTCAACTTTGTGTTTCACACCGTTGACTTTTATCAATTACGTTTTTTTTTGTTATTGACAACCTTTAACTCTAACTAATTGTTCTATTAATTAAATTCTTATGTAATATAAGTAGCAAAAATTATTATTTTAACTATAATTATGATTCTTTTTAGTAAATTTAGAATCTACCGATAAATTAAAAGCTACATATTATCAGTTATATATTTATATCATGAAAACTATTTTGCAGGTATACCCATAGATCCATATTCTTGTCAGTAATGTCTTTTATTTGTATAGGAAGGTACAAAATCATGGCCAACTATTAAATAAAAATAGAAAACATATTATTTTAACATTCACTTCGTCACTTAAACAAAAATTTAAATTTAATACATAATATCTTATTGATCAAGTCAAATTATTCTCATTTTAATAGACTTGAAATAAGTTATTAATCATATTAACAAAAGTTATCAACTTTGTTTTTTTTGTCAACGTCAACCTTGTTAGGTTATTAATATCAAGTTTCATTAATAAAAATTAACTGAACTAATAATTTTTGGTAACGAAAATCAACAAGATTAATCATTTATGGTTAACAAAAATTAACAGAGTTAATAATTTCTGCCAAATCTTTTAAAAATGAGTCTAACTTGGTATAGGCAAGGAATACTTTGGAGTTATGTTTTATTCTTTTTTCTGAATACCGTATTAATAATAATAATTTTTTAATAATATAAAATAATTATTTTTTAGTTTTCAAAGACTTTATTCATTAAACTTATCCAAGTATAAGAAAAACAAGTTAATTACAACAAAACAAAAAAATTACTAATACTAGGTTTTATGCTTTCAAACGATATATCTGACGACAAAATTTAAAACATGTCAAAATCTGTTTTAGAAAGAAAAAAAGAATACTATTAAAAGTTGGAAAATGATACAAAGTTGTGAAGATGAGTTTCATTATATCGACATTATAAGAAGTTTGAGTTGTTTGACAAAGTTTTAGATAGTTCCGTACATTTTATGTCGACATTTTCTGGATATAATTTATAAAGCTCTTTATTTTAATTTATTATTATTAGATATAGTTGTATTCAAATTATTCACAAGAATTTTTTATTATTATTATACGTGGCATGTTGTGACCCTTGAATTTCATTAGATGATATACGTGCGGTAAATGTCACTATAGATACTTTGTTAATTATAATTAATATCAAAAAAAAATTCTAAACAATTTAATGTATGTGATTAAAATTTGTTCTAAATTTTAATAAAATCTTCTTAAATATAGTATTAATTATATTATGCAGAAATTATTTAGATTAGTAGAGACTAATCAAAAATTTGATTTTTACAACCATCTAAACATTAATCAATCGACTCGATTGATTACTAACTAATACGAATTAGTTAGTTAAATGGACGAATTTTTGAACTAGAGTCATAACCAAATTTTCCTTGCTTTTAAAAGAATAAAATAATATGTTCGATAATTGTTCGTTCCTTTTTTTCAAATAATAATTTTGATTATTCTATGGTTTAGATATTTCATTATACATATCACATAGGCTATTTTTGTATATATATTTGATGACTTAATCATTGTGAATAATTGAATCGAATACTATTATTTTCATGTTTGAATGGAGTTCAACGAAATAATTCTATTGTTTTTATTTTTATTTTTTTTCAGTGAACCCCCAATGGGGTGGATGGTCTTATAAAGATATTTCCATATAAGTACACAAACTTTTATTTCTACTTTACTATTTATTTTCTTCATCATCAAGCTAGAAATTCAACTCAAAATCTTCACATAACTCTAATCAATCAATCAATCAATAAGATGAAAATCACATAAAACATCAAACTCTTATTCTTCTTCATCTTCTTCTGCATCACTGTATCCACCAGTGAATGCAAAAGCTGTTTTTGCTTTGAAGGCTAGCAACAGATGGGCTCTGACCATGATTCATCTCCTGACTAGTCTCGAAAATCTTGGCTCTCTGGTTACATATCTGTCCTGAAGTTTGTCTGTAACATGTAATGATATCATCAACATCACTGATGTGCCCTTTTTGTGTTGCCTCAGTTTTGCTTCTTGGGAATTAACCCGTATGGATCTTACTTTTGCAATCAGTGTGACTGTGAACCTGCTGATTACATGTAAGATTTTACCACACTCCTGACTCCTGGACGTTTTGTATCCCTATAGTTCTGTTTCAAAGCAATCTCGGCTATTCGATTTCATTTGTATTGCCTTTGGTTACTACTGCAGTTCGCAGATAGTCCACTGTCGCATCGGTAGTCATTCATATACATTGGTGGTCCAAGGTAACTTTAAAGCGTCACTGCAGAATCTGGCGTATTTTTTTCCTTTTTAATGTGGAATCTTGCAAAATTACTTAAATCAGATGGTAAAATCTAGATTCTCCTAAACGTGGAATTTGACAGAATTTTTTTCTTATTAATTATAACAACAAAATCTAATTTATAGCCAAAATCTATCCTATAATTTCATTTAATCTATTTTCGGTAGTGGATTGAACCCTTGATGCTAGATTCATATACCAAAAAAAAGAAATTCGAGCTAAACCGAATCCCAACCAAAATAAGTGAAATATAAAAATAAGTGTACAATATTATTCATAGTTAATAGTATATTTTATTTAAAATATTTCTTATTTAAAAGATATGAAAATTCAAAAGTAACCTATTTTCCTTTAATGATCAAACAAAAAACTTGGAAATTCAATTACATTTATACTTTGCATGATGTCTGCTTACAAAAACACTTCACATGAAATATATTCCTTAATTATATTTATTATTAAAATTTTAAATAATAATAATTAATATACGATTAAAATTTTGATTACATAATCTAAAAATGAACAATTCTAAAGTATAAAAAAATATAACGACAACTTGGTCAAATAAAATCAACAAAAATTAAACTGCATAGTTTTTTAGTTGTTTAGGGTTTTAACAAAATATGTTAATAATTGTAAAAGATTTTTAATTTTCGTATGTAAAAATGTAAGAATTAAATTGTGAGTATATTAAGAAAGTTTAATATTTGATATAAGTTGTTGTTCCAATCTTGACCAATTAAAAAGAAAATATTTGATTTGTTGTTTAGAATTTAAGGTTTAGGGTATAGAGTAGATTTCACATTAACTTTTCTTCTTAATTATATTTATTATTTAAAATTAAAACACTAATTACTATATATGATTAAACTTTTAGTTACATTAACTTTTAGATAAATAATTATGAAGTATAAAAATTAAACCTCACAAAAATTTGGTGAGATAAAACCACCAAATATCAAACCACATATTTCATAAACAAATTATGTAACCTTAAGAAGATACGTTGGTAACTATGTAAATTTGTAATTTTTGTATTTAAAATGTTTAATTTAAATAAAAGAGTTAAGTTATGAGTATCTTAAGAAATTTTAATTTTTGATATAAGTTTTTTAATCTTTGTGTATTAAAGAGAAATTATTTGATCGATTTACGATTTAGGGTTTAGGATATAATACAACAATTTAGGAAGTATGCTTACAAAATAGATTTTATGTGAAGTCTACTTATATAGCAGATATCACATGAAGGATATACGATGCAGACTTCATGTCTGCTCCTTAATCAAATTATATATTAATTTGGTTTTCGGTTTAATCATAATTTAAATATTAAATTTATAGATTAATTATAAATTGAACCATGTTAATTATACTAAAATCATGTTAATTTCACAAAAACTAATAAGACTATTATCTTAATTAAAGGATTTGATGTTAACCAAAAATAAACAAAAGTTATAGTTACTGTAATTGATTTGATATTAACCAAAATTAAACCAATTGGTTTAAAAATTTAACCTAACTAAAAAATAAAAACTTTAGTAGAAGAAGACAAAACTCAGTCACCTTCTCTCCTATCTTGGCCTAAACGCTCTCTTCTCTTTTCCATTTTCTTCTCATCGTCTTCTCCTCTTTGTCTCACAAAATTCATATTATTTAACTGAGCCACTAACACATTTACAGTTACAGTCACTGACTAAAGCCTCATAAACTTATAAATTAACCTATTCGATTAGATACTGTTTACTCTGTTGTATAATGATTCTCTCAATTCTTGAGTCTGATTTGACTAAAAACTGAAGCTTTTGTCATTTGTTTTGTTTTAGATTACCTATTCGATTATATACTGCCCACTTGTTTTTGCAGGTATGATATGTGTACTTCATTGTCTTTTTATAAATTTATTATGGTTATATTATGGCTCTAACTAAAATCTAATGTTGCTGTTTATTTTTATCAATTTTCGTGGTCCAGGTATGTATATCATCATCATTTGAGTGTAAATATAGGTCATTTTGTAGGCTATACTCATAATTTATGTTAATACTTTAATAATTGAATCAGGATATATCCAACCACCCACTAATACATGTAATAGTATAAATAGAATATGTACTCATTGTTTTCTCTTCTAATTTTGTTTCTTCTCTTAGCTATCTTGTCCCAGTTAAAACTTTATTCCTTCTACATGAGCATTAGTTTCGGGTTTTATAAATGGTTTTTGGTACTTATTTTTGCAGTGGAAGAAGAAGCATATAAGGAGATTTAAGAGGAAGAGACGAAAGATGAGATGGCAATCTGGTGTTTTAACTCTTGGAGACAATGCTTTTCTCGTGTTTGAACGAAATTACTGAATAAAACTACAAGTGCAGAATTGCCATTATTTGCTATTATTGACTATGTAACTTGAATTATAACAAGTTGTTTATTTGTAAACAAAGATCGAAGACCTAAATCTTACTAAATTTTCTATTATTTTGTTAAAAGGGAGTTCAAACATATCAAATTTTCTATTATTTTCTTCAAACATATCAAGATGAGACCAAAATTTGATTATTGGATTGGTATTTTATAAAGATGGATCGATATACGGTACCAACTGGATATCACACCGAGGAGACAAATTCTTTGTTGGAGGTGGGTAGATTAGGCCCAAATTTTACAGGCCTACAAACTATGATTTGGAAGATTGCCCTAGTAAAATTAAACATTTTATGTGGCAATCATTATTAGGTTATACAAGAGTAAAATAAAATCTGAATAATCATGGTATCAAATGTGATTCTAGATTAGTAGATGTGGTGCAGATTAGGAAACAATAAATCACAGTTTTTTTTAATGTTCGTCGACGACTTAGACTTAAACTTGAACACTTTCATGCATTCTTTCTGCTGTTGATATTTTTCCACAAAAATCATGTTGGTATATTCTTGATTACCTAATATGGAAAATTCCAAATCCAGTGGAGGATGAGATATTCCGGTGGATTATTTGGTACATTTGAAAAGTAAAAATTGACAAGAGCTATTCAAATAAGAATATAAATCCACAAAATATATTACCACAGGTGGAAGCAGTTGCTTCTGAATGGTTCAACGCCATGCGAAAAGACACAAGTGGTTACCAACCCATGACTATTAGCTCAACATCGGTGTGGTCAGAGGTGGTTGTTTCTTCCATAGGCCATCCAAGTTTCTTAGGGTGTCGATGTTTTGTTGATGGTTCGTGGAAGAGTTATGATCTTTACACATGAGTAGGATGGGTGTGCTTCCCGGATTCAATTGAGGGTGGTGTATGGAGGCTCGTGGAATCTGAAGAAGTCTTTCAGCTCTGCATTCGGAGGTAGAAGCTTTGCTTTGGGCAATAAAGTCTCTTTTATCTCTTAATCTGTTAAAGGTGGAGATGACAACGGGTGTATTGAGAACAATGTTGCATTTAGACGAGCGGCTAACATTCCATTCATATTAGGAAGATTTTCTTAGGTTAAAATCTATGTTTTGCTCTATATCTTTTCATATAATTCTGAAATCTCTAAACTATAAAATTGATGCTTTTGTCCGTGATATGAAAAAGTAGGCTAATACTTTAATATTGTGACTTTACTCGTTCACCTTTGGTTTTTTCAATAGTTGACAACAACAACCACAAAAAAGTTGACTTTGGTCAAAAACCTGTTATTTTGTTTATAGAAAGCAGTGGTATCTTTCTATTTCTTTGAATAAGCCAGAGAGTTGCCGTTGACTCTATCTTTAGCCATGGCTTCTCTGAATTTCATCTTCTTCTCACCACTTCTTCTTCTAAGCCTACTCATACAATCTAGATCTTCCTCTCACATCAATCCAACTTCCACATTCTCAATCCAAGAAGCCACCATCGAAGACATTAGACTTGCTTTTAACGAAAAGGGACTAACATCAAAACAGCTCGTTGAGTTCTATCTCGACTCAATCTCCAAACTTAATCCAAAACTCCACGCAGTTATTGAGATTAATCCAGATGCGTTGATTCAAGCAGAGATCGCAGACACAGAACGTAACCTGAAACTCAAAGACGCTATTAAGCTTCATATCCTCCATGGTATTCCAATTCTGCTCAAGGACTCAATCTCCACTAAAGACAAGCTTAATACAACGGCTGGTTCTTTTGCTTTACTTGGTTCAGTCGTGGCTCGAGACGCAGGTGTTGTTAAGAAGCTGAGAAAATCAGGTGCTGTGATCTTAGGCAAAGCTAGTTTAAGTGAATGGGCTCATTTCCGATCTTTCCACATCCCTAATGCTTGGAGTGCACGTGGTCTCAAAGGAAAGGTAATTTTTTCTTCTTCCATTAATTTCACTGCTCTGTTTTCAAAATGGTTACATAAAAATTCGAACTTTACACCAAGCAATGATAGACTACTGGTACAAAAATCCCATGGAATCACGTTTTCTATCTGCTTGGGAGATAAATTTACATAGACTTTTTCGATTTCTGAGGGATATACAGGAAAAAGAGAGATGATGCACCAGATTCTCAGTGTCAGAGATTCCGGTCCTCGATCTTGTTGGTTTGCTGGTCGCTGGCGACCGCAACCAGTAACCGCGACCAAAACATTTTCGTTTTGTGGTTGCTGGTTCAGCTATCGGTCGCATCGACCAGTCGCCAGCGACCAGCGATTACAATTTTCGATCGTTGTTTTATTTAGCGATTTGCGGCGAGTTTTTGGTTGCAGTCGCGCAAACAGACAAGACCAATATGGGATTCCCATTAGTTGGAGTCAGTAGTGCCCGAAAAATCCGAACCTGTCGTTGTTTAAAAAACTAGTCTCGAACTTTACTCATGTATTAGTACAAAAAGTTTGCAGCTTCTAAAGCATTATAAAATCTTTAAAAAATGTAGAATCCATACGTTTTATCAGCATCTCCGTGTGGATCAAGTAGTGGATCTGCAATATCAGTGGCTGCTAATCTTGTGACTGTATCAATTGGAACTGAAACTGATGGTTCAATACTCTGTCCAGCGAGTCAGAACTCGGTGGTTGGGATTAAACCAACCGTCGGGCTCACGAGCCGAGCTGGTGTGGTTCCTATCTCCTTAAGACAAGACACTATTGGGTAAGACTCAGAGCATCCAACCCTAGAATTAGTTTCAAGTTTGACATTGTTTTGCTAAATTTCTCTTGTGAATTTTGTATTGTTAGGCCAATATGCAGGACAGTTTCGGATTCTGTTCATCTTCTTGATGCTATCGTAGGTTATGATCCGAGGGACAAAGCCACAAAGTCTGCATCCAAGTTCATACCTAAAGGCGGTTACAAGCAATTTCTGAAATCTAATGGACTCAAGGGAAAGATAATAGGGATTGTAATGGAGGATTCTCGTCTTGATCATCATATCAAAACATTAAGGTAAAAAACTGGTTTTAGTGTTGATTCTAATCACACTATATCTGATTATAATCCTCTGTTTTGTTGAATGCAGACGAAATGGCGCAATCATCATTAACAATTTGACAATATCAAACATGGAAAAAATATTGAATCGGACTAAGAGTGGTGAAGAAACAGTACTTTTAGCAGACTTCAAGATCACTCTCAATAAATATCTTCAACAGCTTGTGAAATCACCGGTTCGGTCCTTAGCAGACGTTATTGCTTACAACAACAGATTCCCTGAACAGGTAGAGTCTGAAAACTTAGAATCCACTGTTTTATCTAAAGATCTCAATCACTGAATTGAATAGAAAACACAGGAGAAGGTTAAAGAATGGGGACAAGATGTGTTCCTTGCAGCAGAAGCAACCAATGGAATTGGTGAGAAAGAGAAAGCAGCGTTACTGAAATTGGAAAAGCTTTCAAGGAATGGAATTGAAAAGTTAATGAAGGATCAGAAGTTAGATGCAATAGTGACAATTGGTAATACATTGAGCCCTGTCCTAGCAATTGGAGGGTATCCAGGAATCAATGTCCCTGCAGGTTATGATAGTGAAGGAGTTCCATTTGGTATTAACTTTGGAGGATTGAGATTTTCAGAGCCAAAACTTATTGAGATTGCTTATGGCTTTGAACAAGCAACTCTTATTAGAAAGCCACCTAAGTTCAAGTCTTGAGAAGCTGTGTGTCATAGATAGCTGCTGTAAAACGATGTAGTTTTTGGTTTATATGTAAGGCCCATGAAGCCCAATATTTACTGTAAGGCCCATAAAGCCCAAATCATATTCTCTAGAAGCCACATGAATTTTCGCTTTCATCATTTTGACTCCATTAACGCACTCGTTCCTCTGCGTTTGAGATCTTCACCAAATTATCGAGAACTCTACAGTAAAAGAGACTAGTTGATTTAAAGGATTTGATAGGAATTTTGTAAGATCAGAAGGAAAGAATTATTCCGAAGCAATGGCGAATTTTGGTGAAGGAAGAAGAAGAGGAGGTGGAGGGATGTTGCCGTTGCTTGCTCTAAGCGCCGTCGCGGAGTATTATCGATTGCCGTGGAAACCACCGGTAACGGCGAGTCTTCTGGCCGCGAACACTATCGTGTATCTCAGGCCGTCGTTTATTGATCACGTTATCCCTCATATCAGTGAGGTTTGGTTCAATCCTCACCTCATTCTGAAGGTACTTCCTTAATTTCTCACTCTTTGTACGCAATAGTTGAGAAATTGATTACGTACATGATTGCAATTTTCGCCGATGTGGATTTGGAATTCGCTTCTGTATGTATTGTCTGGAAATATTGTATCAATTTTTGGAGAATTTGGTTTTTGTTCTTCGAGAAGTTTGACCTAATCTTTATCTATCCTTAATTTGTTGATCTGTCGTTTCCGTTTTCCGCTTCATCATTTGTGATTAGCTTTCGTTGTTTCATAGTTGAGAGATTCTCAATTCTTGAAGAAGTAGGAATCAACTTTGATTTGCTTCCGCTAAGTATTTTTTCTTTTCTTCTGTATCTTTTGTTGAACAGCATAAGGATTTAAAACGCTTTTTTCTATCAGCGTTCTACCATCTCAATGAGCCCCACTTAGTCTACAACATGATGTCCCTTCTTTGGAAAGGAATCCAGCTCGAGACATCCATGGGAAGCAGTGAGTTTGCTTCAATGGTCTTTGCACTTATCGGTATGTCCCAAGGAGTCACATTGCTGTTAGCTAAATCCCTCCTCGTCTTCTTCAACTACGACAAAGCATATTACCACGAATATGCAGTTGGATTCTCAGGCGTCCTCTTTGCTATGAAAGTTGTGCTCAATGCTCAGGCTGAAGATTACTCCAGCGTTTACGGTATCCTAGTCCCAACTAGGTATGCTGCTTGGGCAGAACTAATTCTGGTGCAGATGTTTGTACCAAACGCTTCCTTTCTCGGGCATTTAGGTGGAATCCTTGCTGGTATTCTCTATTTGAAGCTGAAAGGTTCTCAGTCAGGCTCAGATCCGATTACCATAGCGGTTAGAGGTGTAACCCGAGTGGTGACATGGCCCTTGAGGTTTCTAAACAGTTTGGTTAGGTCACGGAGGCGGAGGATTACAGGGAGAGGAAGAGTGGGAAGAGTCCAGACCGGGATAGCAGGACCTGGTATCTGGAGATGCCAGTCATGTACATATGACAATTCTGGATTGCTAAGTGTTTGCGAAATGTGTGGCTCGGGACGAGCTAGAGAAAACAGATGGTTAATGAATCAAGGACAAGCAAACTCTTTTTCGAATGATCTCTCTTTAGATGAGCTGCGTCGTAGAAGAGTGGAAAGATTTAGTTGATCTCTGAAACGTGTTCTTAAAACTGTACAATGAAGCTTTGTTAAATCATCCATTGCTTTAGCAAAAGCTAGTGATAGTTTTCTATAACCTGTTTCAATGTCTTCTAAAAAAGTTAGTTGATCTCTAACCGTTCAGTTTGTTTGTGTTCGGTTTGATTTTAGTTTGGTTTGTTTCCCGACCCAACCAAATAGTTTAAGAAGTAATTGATCGGTTTGATTTTTCATAAAAATTTTTTTTTCTACGGCAGATTATATTGGATCACAACTGAGTGACTCAAATAGCTAAATTCCTACATAATGTAAATGGGGGACTCGATCCCTGATTGTGTAAATGAGCCGCTTCAGGTGAACTTACCGCCGGTCACTAGGCAAAAAGCCATTTGCAAATCCTTTTTAAAATTAAATTGTATTTTCCCAGAAATATAGTCGTCGGTCAGTATATAAACCACGACTTTTGCAGATTAAAGATACGTGTTTACGAATTTTGAACTTTTTCTAGCAAGTTCTTTAATCATATTTTACGAAACAAAATTCAAATATTTATTTAAAAATAATATAAATATACCCTAAGGCTCGGATCTTGTGACAATGCACATGTTGATGGCAGCAAAATTTACGTTACTAAAACGTTGCTTGTTTCGTGCTTTCTCAATACTTTAATAGTGAATTATATAATTACCAAAACTAGGAAGAGATCTACAATAATATTTATTTTTTTGTAACAAACATCGATCTCATAATCAACTATATAGTACTATTATTACTATCATATATCATAATTAAACCAATACCAAAAATGTAAACAATTCAGTAAATCGATAGTTTTAATATAGTGGAAAAATATCTAACGTAGGAGTCCAAAAAGACTCCCGCACTCAAATCAAATATTCTATATCAAGAAAACAAAACAATTTTAACAAAAGATAAAAACAAATTTGGTGAAATATATTCCATCAAGTAGTCGAGTGTGCTAGTCTTTCCACCTAAATTCAACTATAAATAATCGTATTTGTTTCACGTTATATTATTAGAAATTTAAAGGATTATATCAATTAATTATGATTTGAATTACTATTTTTGTTAACAATTAGATTGACAAACTTCTACCCACAACCAAATTTTCTCGTCTATATAATTAAACCTAAACAATAATAAAAAAATTTATAATCTCTTTTTTTGTCTACGCCTTAGCTTCTGTGCCTAAACAAAAGCTAATTTATTAAATAGTTAGGTTGCATTAATTTTCAACCTTAAAACCATTTATTTTAACTTAACTTCAATGTTCTTTGTGTGATCAACCTTCTTCCTCCGTCGCCGCCACAACCACATAGAAATAGCCACCGTGAGGTCACCACTGTGATCTACTAAGCAAAAATGTGTCTTTCAATTCGAGCCGTTTCGAAATCTCATTCTTTCTCTTCTACTTTTTCGACTATAGCGTCTCGTATGATAAATTGCATTTTACTTTGTGTATTCATCTTCGTGATCTACTTCCTCGTCTCTGCCTCAAGGTTTCAATCTAAAGACTCTATTCATGAATACTTCTCATCTTCTCAAAATCAATCTCAAAGCTTGACAAAGATTGGTCACATCGTGTTTGGGATTGGTTCGAGTACAGTCTCGTGGCCTGCGCGTAGAGATTATGTTAAGCTTTGGTGGGATGCTAAGAGAATGAGAGGTTCTGTCTTTTTTGAACGTCCCTTGTCGGAAAACCATTCAGATTCTTATCTTTTTCCTCCGATTCGTGTTTCTGAAGATACTTCACGGTTTAGGTAACTAATCAAAGTAGGTTTGGTTTTGGACTCGATCGGGTCGGATTTTACTAATTTTGGGTTTAGGTGATTTAGCTAATATATAAGACGTATTCAGGTTTGGTTTGGATTCAGTTCAAATATGATTTGATTATTAAAAATATTCTTTTCGCGTCAAGTTTTCGTATGAGACTTCGAATTCTGGTGTCCGATTTTTTAATTTAATTATTTTTATCTAAATTATTATTTTGAGTTTTTAAAGAATCATAACTTAATTAAAAGTTTAATGTTTTAGTCTTTTTAGTTATGATCAAATTGATTAATATATATAGATACGTCTATATATAAATAATGATTTCAACATATGTAATAGTGTTTAAAGTATTTTAGGTACTTATTCTATTTTTAATTCCGACTCTAACAAATTTTGAATAACCAAAATTTTATTATATAGAATATGTTCGGGTGTTTTGTCGAGTTTAGTTGAGTTACTTTTATTTTATTTTGAATGGCGTTCAGATTTCAGTTATTAGGCAGATCAACCATTAATTTCATATTTAATCATATATAGACATATTGATTGTGGTCTAATGAGACATGTTTCTACAGATACACTTGGAGAGGCGGTGACAGAAACGCGATTCGAATAGCGCGTTCCGTCTTAGAAACGGTTAGACTATATAACGCATCATCAGAAGTAAGATGGTATGTATTTGGAGACGATGACACGATATTCATACCTGAAAATCTTGTTAGAACTCTGTCCAAATACGACCACACATCATGGTATTACATTGGATCAAGCTCAGAGATTTATAGACAGAACGTTGCGTTTGGACACGACATGGCGTTTGGCGGTGGAGGGTTTGCTTTAAGCAGCTCATTGGCTAATGTTTTAGCTAGAAACTTCGATTCTTGTATCGAACGGTATCCACACTTATATGGAGGAGATTCTAGGATTCATGCTTGTGTGCTTGAGCTTGGAGTTGAATTGTCTCGAGAGCCTGGTTTCCATCAGGTTTATTTTTTTACTTTTTAATAATTAGATCAAAAATAATACATAATCTAAAATTTAATCATCAAATGACTCTTAGCCTAATGGCAGACCAGTCCACATAAGGTAATTCATTTGCACAACCAGTGATCGAGTCCCCCGCCTATATTACGTAGGAATTTGGCTATTGGGCCGGCTAGTTGTGATCTAATATAATTTGCCGTTGACAACAAAAAATACACTTTTTAGATGGGATAGTGGGTAAATGTTGAATCGTTTTTCCACTATAAATTAAGAAAAAAAGTTTGAAAGTTTAAAGTTTTAAAATTTAAAATAATAATCAGATCCTATGTGTGTTAGAGTACTGTATAAATTTTTAAAAAAATTATATTTTAGTTTATATTTTTTTGATATTAAAGTATAAAATAATTTTTATAATACAAGGATCAAAATGTTTATAAAACATAACGGATACAAACATAATTACTAAAATTATCAAAATGATCCGTAATTATTAAATTATTTAAGAAATTTTAATATGATAAAAGAAATTTTGCAAGAAATTGATCAAAAATATTTGTATTAATTTCTTAAGCAGTTTGATGTGAGAGGAAATGCATTGGGAATATTAACATCACATTCAACAAGACCATTAGTGTCACTACACCACTTGGCTCATATTGACCCAATTTTCCCAAACTCAACGACTTTCTCCGCCGTAAGCCACCTCTTCTCCGCCGTAGAAGTTGACCCTCTCCGAATTTTTCAAGTCTCTGTCTGCTATGACCGTTGGTACTCATGGACCATCTCTGTCTCTTGGGGCTATACTGTTCAGGTAAATAATATTTTCTTTTTGTTTTTTTCTTACTTTTTGCTAAAAATCAATTTAAAGTTTTTAGAAATTTGGGTTTTCATTTGTTACGATAATTCAATCGATAAAACTCATTACTAAACCAAATTTATTCTCTAAACTCCAAAAAATATCGCGCGGAATAAAAAATTCCCTAAAATCGAATTCTCGTAAGAAATACATATTTAACCACTTGACCAAATATATTTCTTTGAAAATTTGGAGTTCATAGGTATGAGATAACTATATTAAATATTCAATAAGTTTTGCCAGAAAATGTTTCTGATAAAATGGGTTGGGGAAATGCATTTTTGATCAAATGGTTAAATGTCTAAGACTCTAAAACTCTAAAAAACGTAATAATTCTGTGTGATATTGTTTGGTGTTTAAAAAATTTAGATTCTAGATTAAGGTCTTTTGTGGATTTAATTATTATTTAAAAACCTAATATTTTGTTAGGCTTGATTTGGTAGTGATAATTGTAGTAATCTAATGGAACAAAACCATATTAATTTGTTGTTGGAAATGTAAGATTGAAGGTAAGCATTTGTATCTCCGAGATGTATTACCAACACAAGAGACTTTCCGATCATGGAAAGGATCTGGTGGATTAGCAAATATTTACACATTCAACACAAGAAAGCTTCATCCTGATCCATGCCATAGACCTGTTACTTTCTTCATGCAACATGTTTCTTCTACCAATCGCCATAATCGAACCATTGAAACTGTTTATAAACAAGCTTACGAGAACTGCACTTATGATCCCATTACATCACCTCGCAAACTCCAAGAGATTAGAGTTTTTTCAAGACGACTTGATCCCAATCTCAAACAAGTAAATTCACTCTATCTTTCTTTTCCCTTTTTATTGTTTTATTTTGCAAAAAAATATAAAACACTATCAAAGTTTTTTCTGGTGTTTTTAGATTTAGACCATTTTACTAATTAAAAAATAACTTAAAAACCAAAGCATCATTTAGTATTTTTTAACTTTATAAAATCACGCTATATATAAATAATATACTCTAATTTCCACAATTTACTAAATCGAAGTGAATGTGTAACGTATGATTTTTTTGTGAATTCTTTTTTTTGTGATTTTTTATTTTATTTTTTTAATCCTTAATCTGTAAGCACATTTTAAAAGTGCTGTTTTTTTTTTGTCAACGGTTAGATCATAATTGACAGACCCAATAGCCAAATTCCTACATAATGTAGGCGGGGGGACTCGATCCCTGATTATGCAAATGAGCTGTCTTATGTGAACTTACCGCCTGCCACTAGGCTAAGAGCCATTTGCATTTTAAAAGTGTTGTTTTTAATAGAAAAAAAAGTTATGGTTTCAATGTAAATGTAATTAATTCTTCTTATTTTTTTCTCTATAAAAGTTAAAAATAGGATATAGTAGAATTTTGGCCATAGTGAAATTCATTGTTAGATTAGTAATATTTGTTAAAATGTCTGTTTTCCTAAAAAAACTACTTCTTCTTTTTTTTACTTTTATATTCGGTATTAACAAAATTAGAAAGATTTCAATTAATAGAAAAAAATGAAAAATTTTGCATCATAGAAAATAGTACTTTAATATATTCGCATGTTTTCTATTTAATTACAAGTTTGTTTATTGTACTAATATGTTATTGTGTGTGAAATAGTTGAAGTCACCAAGAAGACAGTGTTGTGATATATTACCAACTTCGTCGACTGGTGGGAAAATAATGGAAATTGGATTGCGAGAGTGCAAAGAAGATGAGCTTATCTATATACATCCTTAATTTCAATAACATATTTTACTTTTTCTATACTACAATACAGTTTTCCAACTTAGAAATTAACTCTTTTTTGTTATTTTGTATATTAAGCATTAAGTTGTTAATTGGCTGGTTGCCTTTCAACTCTTGGGGCTTTGTAATACAACCTTTATATATATATTGATCGTAATAATTTATGGAATAAACATTTTTATTATTAGATACGAGGTGGTTGAGTCTAACTTTGTTATTTTTTTACTCGAGTTTGATTTCATGGTATTGTATTTGTTTTATATAAAATTCTTAGAGAACTGAAAGAAAATTTGGCTATGATTGAATATCGTCGATCCAATTATTGATAAAAATATTTAATTAAATATGCAACAAGAAAATAGTTTTACGATGACAAATATCTGTAGTCAAATGATTAAATTCATTTTTGCTGCTTTTCTGTCATAATTAAACATTAAACATGTAATTTCTATATTATTTTGTTTGGGATTTTAGAAAATATATTTGAGTTATTTATCAAATATTTTTGGTCTAATTATTGAAAAAAAAGTTAATCAAACTATTGTAATCTTTAATTTTTTTTTGTCAACGGCAGATTATATTGGACCACAACTGGCCGGTCCAATAGCCAAATTTCTACATAATGTAGACAGGAGAACTCGATCCCAGGTTATGCAAATGTGCTGTCTTAAATGGATTTACCGTATGTCACTAGGATATATGTCATTTGCTTGTAATATTTAATTTAGAATGGTAGAAAAGATACTTGAATGGTAGGAGAAGAATGAGTGAAACAATTAACAATTGTAACATTCGACATAAAGAATGTCAATTACTTCAATTACAAGTTAAGAATCCAATTTATTACTTTTCTTCTTTCTCAAGTTAATTGTTTTCTATAAGATCTTTACAGTTTCTCACAGAACAGTGTATACAATCGGACACGACAAATCAGATACTCACAATATGAAACTAAAAAGCTACAATTCTCTATTGAAAAATAATTAAAAATTCACATAATTTGGAAAACAAAAACTAATTTAAATGACCCCAAAAGATAATTAAATACGACCGTATTTCCGCGGGCCTAATAGAATTCCGGTTTACCAGTAAACCATTAATTTGACGCGGGTCTAATAGAAGTCCGGTTTACAAATAAACCAATAATTAGGAAAATTAATGAATAATTAAATATTTAATTAAGGGAAAAAATGTAAAATTAGATGAGAAATTAGACGACTTTCCCACCATTATACCTTGCCTTGTGTAGATGATAACCACTTCGTGATCTCAATCTATATCTTCGCCCTTCGGAATCATCAAAATTACAAAATCTGCCACCGCCTCCTCAATTTCGATGTCGATAGAGCCGACACATTCGCCGTCGGAGCCGGAGATTCACTCAGGTGAGGACTTCGTTCACATCGATGACCCAAGGCCTACCGGTGATAATTCGTTAAGTGATAGCATAGTGAATGTGGACAAGGATGAACTGTTCGAAGAAGCGGCGGAGGAAGCGCGTGAAAACTCCGATTCCTTTTTTAGCGGCGGCTATGATGATGGCGATGGAATTAGCGGTGAGGGAGTTGATGATGGAGGCGAGCGTTCGTTGGAGACGACTAATGTGGAATTGCCGGAGGAATTGGCGAAAAGCGTTGTGATTCTAACGTGCGAGTCCTCAGGGAGAGGCGGATCTTGCGATGTTTACTTGGTTGGGACTGCTCATGTATCGAAGGTATTCTTGTTCGAGTTTGTTTGCTTGTAGTATATTGTTTTGAATTGGGTTAGGGTTTGGATTTAGTAATGTATCCAAAGCTTCTGGAAAATTGGCTAAGAAGAATGCTTAGACTATGATATACTAGCATTCAATCATTTATCATAGATAATTCTTTATATCATTGCTTGCAGCAATCCTGTCAAGACGTTGAAGCAATAATCAGCATTTTGAAACCAGAGGTTTTTCTCTTTAACTGCTCATTGAGTACTGACATTTGATATGTTTATGTCATGTTCAGGTCTAAGTAAGTTGTTGATATTACAGGTTGTCTTCGTGGAGTTGTGTTCAAGCCGATTGTCTGTTCTCAAACCTCAGACTTTGAAGGTTTGCTTTTTTAAATTGTGATTCTATTTCTTCCTTCCATTTGGTTTACTTCTTTTTGTTTTGTGGAACTTTATTAATGTGTGGAAAATAATGGACATCACAACTACTTTTTTTTTTTTTTTTTTTTTTTTTTTTTTTTTTTTTTTTTTTTAGTGGATATCATTTTGTTTTTTTAAAATCACTAGTTCAATCACACTTGATTTTAGAGGAGTTTTAGAAATTCTTGTTTGAATAACAGATGTTTTGCCACTTAAATTCAAATCACTCAAAATCAATGTTTCAATACACTCCATTAAGTAATTTAAGTTTAAGTGGCAAATCATCTGTTATTCAAACGCGAATTTCTAAAAAAATTCTAAAACCAAGTGTGATTGAACTAGTGATTTTAAAAAAACAAAATGATATCC
>JAKUCM010007360.1:0-29017 GCA_023374145.1 Lepidium sativum | reverse complement strand
CTGCCTACAACAGCAGGCAGAGGATCAGAGAACTGGTTTCTCGAGAGGTTGAGAGACCAAAGATTCTGTAGTCTTGTAATGGATGCTGGTATGTGGCCGATGAACTTGTTGCCACTTAAGTGAAGATTAGTGAGCGACTTCAAATTGCTGATTCGATCTGAGAGTGGTCCGGTAAGATCATTACGCTCCAAGGACATCTCCTGAAGATTTCTCAAGTCGTAGACAGAAACGGATAATCCCCCGGAGAATCTATTGTTGGAGAGAACAAGAATGGATAGATTCTGAAACTGGCCTATGAAATCTGGGATTGGCCCAGATAACAAATTGGAGCTGAGATCAAGAATCTGAAGTTTCACAAGGTTTTTAAAAGTTACTGGGATTGGACCGGAGAAGGAATTTCCAGTTAAAGTCATCATAATAAGGCTTCTCAAGTTCCCCAAACTTGCCGGAACAAGACCTGAGAAACGATTCCGAGCTAGTGAAAGAGTCTGCAACAATGGAAGATGACCTAAACCAGAAGGAAGACTGCCATGGAGAGAATTATCATCAAGCACGAGCTGACGAAGACTGGTTAGGCTGGAGAAGCTGTTTGGGATCGAACCAGAGATGAACTTTGTTCCAGTAATGAGCAAAATCTCAAGAGATCGGAGATTACCAAGTGAAGGTGATAATGTGCCTTTCATGTAAAGAGTAGGTTCTTTCACAGAGATTTGCAACACCAAGCCGGTGACTTTTCCGGTGGCCAGATTACATTGAACACCTTCCCAATCTCCATTGCAACAATCATTACCAACCCATGAAGACAGAACTCCAGTTGTATCCTTGATGCTCGACTTGAAACTCAGAAGCGAAGCTCTGTCTTGGTTTGAGCAGATTACTTGAGATGATGAGTGAACAAAACTATGAAAAAAAGCAGAAATAAACAAGAGATTCAAAACCCATTTTAGGTTTTGCATTTTGGGAAAATATGATTTGAGCAATTTAAACGAGAAAATGGATAAAAATAAGGATTTTTATTTTAGTTTTCAGACAAAAGAATCTGACAGGAGTTAACTTTAGCTCGAATTGGGAAAAAGTGGAATGAAGAGAAAAAAATTTATTTTATTATTGGTCCTTTCTTTAGACAGGAAGGTGTTATAATGAACAAAAAAATAATTTTAATTTGTTTTAAACTTATAATAATAAAAAAAGGAAAATGTGAGAATAAGTATGGTTGGATCTGGAAAAAATGATGGAGCTTTACTTATAGGAGAGGTGAAAAAGAGAATTTGAAAAATAAGAGAAAAGGTCTTTGAAGAGATTCACATGAAGAATTGTGACCGTTGGATGTTTTCACGAGTATCCCCATTGGTTTTCCGAACGTTGGAGCGCAAATCAGTTTGAATATTGTTTTTTTACAATTCTTCTTCTTTGTCAATTTTTAAGCTCTCAACATGGTATCATTTATAAATTCATGTGAATTCGTGATATATGTTACTATTTGTCTCATAATTCAATATATATAACCAATAAACAGTATATAATCACTACACTGCTTACTTTCGTATTTACATAACAATTTTATATCACATGTATTATTATTATGGTAGATAAAAACGATTGTTAAAAATTTTAAAGGAGATAATTCTATAGATTTGGATAATTAAAATAGTATTTATAATAAAAATAGTTGATAGGATGATTTTTTCTCATTTTGATTGTTAAATTGATCCAATTAATAACTCTCATATTATTTTTGACCTTTTTCACTATATATAGTAGATTAGGAAAAAATATGTTTTTTTTTTGTCAACGACAGATTAATATTGGGTTTGGTCGGCCCAATAACCAAATTACTACATAATGTAGACAGGGGGACTCGATCCTTGCTTGTGCAAATGAACCGCCTTAAATGGACTTACCGACGGTCATTAAGCTAAGAGCTATTTGCAGGAAAAAATATGTTAGCTTGTAGGATTTAAAGTTATGGATTTTGTCAACTCAATTGACAACAAAAATATTTGATAGCAAATATAGCTAAATTAGTATATAAAAATTATAATCTGGTAGTAATCATAAAATATGTTATGGAAGAAAAACGGGAACCAACGCTAACAAATATGAAAATAAAAACAATTTTTTTAAATATTTAATCACTAAAAAAGTTAACTATATATATATATATTTAGATGGCCAGTTTTTATCAGGTAATTGAGATCAATGCCAGATGTAAAAGTCTTTATAATAAGGGACACGTCACATAAAAAGTTTGAAAGAAATTTGGAGAAAAAGAAACATAAAAAATAACCAAAAATTTTCTTTGTGTATAAGGCACATGTTCAACTCTTAATTAGCATAATTCCGCCATTGATTATAATATTTTAGCTAATGATTATAGGTATCATATGTTTTGTCATTCTTCGTTACTAGTGGATTTTAAAAGGATTTTAAAATGTGAAGTTTAGACTGTTAATCGAGTTTGTCTTAACAAATATGTATGTATATATACACATATATAAATTAAGTGATGATTGGTGTATCAAGTTGTTATTGAACATATTAATTGGTGTGTAAAAAGTTGTCTTTGGTGACCACATATAATATATGGTCTCGGGAGCTGTGTTATTATCGATTACAAAAATAAACTTTGTAGTTTGTAGCAATAAAATGACAAAAAGTAATATCAGTGAAGAATTGTTTATTTTGAGGGAAAAGTCGAGAAATTAAGTGCTATTGTTTTGAATCTTTTGATGATATATGAGCTGCAGCCTAAAATTTCTATGACCCATATCTAATGTTTTAGTCTCCATCTTGATATGTCTTGTTATAATATCAAATTACTTTGTTCTCAAATCTTCTACATATTGCCAAAACTAGCATTGCTATATTCAAATGGCTGAAAACTTTCAACGACACATATCGAATAAATTAATTTTTCATCTTAATTTGTCTTATAATGAAAGTAGATTTATCTCAAATCAATATGTTGGCAGAATTAACATCCTTATCAGATAATTCAACCATCAATAGTATCTCTATCTCCCATTGCAACCCATCTACAAACTTATAGATTCTTGTCAAGAAACCTATAGTGATTTGTTAAAGGATTTCTTGGATTGATTGATGTATGCCCAAGCGGCTAATATACTTGTTTACACAAACTCTAATATAAACGTAATACATAAGTAATTACAATCGTAGGGCCGCTTTAGTCAAAATATTTGCAAGTTGTGATGTCGTAGAGACGTGTTGTGGTATAACGGTCCTTCTGAGTATCTCATCCCGAATGAAATGACAGTCGTTCTCAATATGTTTAGTACGTGCATGGAAAACCGGGTTCTTGGCAAGACTAATAGCAGACAAACTATCATAATATATAACAGTAGGATTTGTGACGTCAATGTCCAGAGCGGGAAGTAACTCACGCAGCCATAAAAATCTCACAAACTGTATCGGCCATAGCACGATATTCCGCTTCTGCAGAGGACCGAGATACAACATCGTGTTTCTTGTCTTCCATGAGATATGCGAACCTCCCAACTGAATAAACCAACCACTAAGTGACCTCCGTGTTATTGGACATGCACTCCAATCTGAATCACACCAACTAGTAAGAACCAATGGAGTATTAGCACGAAGAAAAATACCTTGGCCAAGACTATTCTTGAGGTAACAAAGAACTCGTAGTGCGGCTGTCCAGTGGTCCTCTTTTGGGGCGCTCATAAATTGTGATAATATATGAATAGCATAAGAATGTTCAGGCCTCGTGACCCCCAAGTATATAATTTTACCGATTAACCGGCGGTGGCGAGTCGGGTAGGAGAGGTCTTTACCTTTAGCCAATGCCAAACGATGGTTTTGAACCATTGGAAATGTCACGGGTTTCACTCCAAGTAAACCCGTTGTATTCAAGATATCAAGTGTATACTTACGTTGACAGAGATAAATTCCCGTCGGATTTCGTGCTACTTCGATGCCAAGAATATATCGTAGTTGGCCAAGATCCTTCATATGAAAACGATTACTAAAGTATGTTTTGAAAGTATCAATCAAGCTCACGGAATTACCCGAGACAATCAAATCGTCCACATATACTATGACATGGAGAAAGTGAGTCGAATCTAAGAATGTAAAGAGAGAGTAGTCGGATACATTCTGAATGAAACCATACTCCTTTAATGTTGTACCCAACTTAGCAAACCAACAGCGAGGAGCTTGTTTCAAGCCATATAAGTCTTTCCGTAGACGGCAGACTTGAGTCTTATCATCAGTCCGAAAACCCGGAGGGAAATGCATGAAAACCTCCTCATTAAGATCTCCATGTAAGAGCGCATTGTGAACGTCCATTTGATGGACTTCCCAATCGTTCGACGCTGCTTGTTGTAAGAATGCACGAACTGTAACCATCTTTGCAACCGGTGCAAATGTCTCGTTATAATCAACACCCTCAGTTTGGTTGTTTCCAAGAACAACGAGACGTGCCTTATGTCGTTCAAGAGTTCCGTCAGCATTGTATTTTAACTTAAAAACCCACTTACTTCCCAATGCTTTCTATCCTTTAGGGAGTGGTTCAACTGTCCAAGTACCATTATCCTTAAGAGCATTAATCTCCATTTTAATAGCACGTCTCCAGTCATCATCAACAATTGCAGCTTTGTAATGTTGCGGCTCAACACCTGAGGTAAGTGCAAATACATAAGCTTGAAACTTGTCAGAAAAGCGAGAAATGCTTAAGAAGTTAGCTATATGATATGGTGTTGCTGATGAAGATGGATGATGAAGAAGCGTAGTAATATAGTCTGCGAGGCGAACCGGTGGAACTTTGCCCTAAGACCTCTGCTGAGTTGTTCGATCTCAACGGAAGTAGAACCACCCGAGTCAGGAGTTGGAGAAGGAGCCAATGCGGGAGAAGTTGGATTAGGCAGACTCGTTGTTGGAGACGATGCATCAGAAGAGGCTGATGCGAGATTATGATCAGGTGACAAGGAAGAGAGACGAGCCGATTTAGGAGTGGATGGTTCACGGGTCTCGTCACGTGATGCCGAGAGCAGAGGAAGATGTTCTGTTTGGTGTTCCGGAACCAAAACATGGTCGCTATGATTTCCAGTTGAAAAAGATGTTGCCGAATAGTTAAGGAGCTGGTCATCGTGATGCAATGTTATAGGCGGGAGAGAAGATAACCCAGCAATATCAGACCTTGAATTCGATTTCTCCATGACAGAAAAGGGAAAAATATTTTCTGTAAATTTAACATCTCGTGAAATAGAGACCTTCTTTGTCTCAAGATTATATACTTGCCATCCCTTTTTCCCAGAAGGGTAACCTAGAAAAACCGATTTGTTACTTCGAGATGTGAATTTGTCACCACCATGTTCTTGATTGTGAACATAACACAAGCAACAAAAAACCCGTAAATGTTGTAAAGGTGGTGGACGACCATAAATGAGTTCAAACGGTGTCTTACCGTTGAGGATATTTGTTGGTGTTCGGTTTATATGATAACTTGCTGTCATCGCACAATATCCCTAGAATTCTATCGTTATATTCGATTGGAAACGAAGTGCTCTCGCCACGTTGAGAATATGCTGATGTTTTCACTCAACTCTACCATTCTATTGTGGAGTATGCACACAAGATGTCTCATGTACAATGCCGTGTTCCGCAAAGAAAGGCCGTAGACATAGGAATTCGGATCCATTATCACTACGAAGAGTTCGAATCCGAGTGGAGAATTGTCATTCAACAAGATCCATAAAGTTTTTGAGATGTGTAGAAGCTTCTTGCTTAGAACTGAGAAGATAGATCCATACCACACGAGAGTAATCATCAACAATGTTTAAAAAATATCGTGATCCGCAAATCGTTGGAGTTCGATAAGGACCCCAGAGATCACAGTGTATTAAATTAAAGACCTTGTTAGTTTTGGTAGTACTCAAAGGAAAATAATCTCTAATATGTTTTGCCCGAATACAAATCTCATATGAATGTGAATTGTTTGAACAACTAGAACAAGGAAGCCTTAATAAATCCAAAAGCATAGGAGAAGGATGTCCCAACCGCTGATTCCACAACTCAGAAGACTGTGGTTCCACTCCACGAGCCATTTATGCAATCGCTACACTTTTAAATAAATAGAGTCCATGGTTTTGTTCACCCGCTCCAATCACCATGAACGAAATGCGATCCTGAATCACACACAAACGATCAGTTATCTAGAACACACAACCACTATCACGAGTCAGCTGAGAGACGGAGATGAGATGACATTGTAGTTCATCAATGAGATACACATTGAAAAGACGAAGTGATGATCCCATATAGACTATTCCTTGCCGATTAGAAGTTGTATATCGACCATCAGGTAGCTTAATGAGAACATGAGGCATATCACAAACATTACTCAAATAATCCAGAGATACTGTCATGTGGTTAGAAGCACCCATATCGATAATCCAAGACTCATAAAATAACGTGCCATTCAGCTTTTCTGTTGAGTCAGTGTGTCGATCTTTAAGCAGATTAACCAAAGTCTTCCATTGCTGATCATTCAGACCGCATAAACCCAAACGATCTGCATCTGTAATATGTGTGTTCATTGTTGTCACCGAACCCCTCGATGGACCACCACGTGCGGGTTTGTTTGCACCACGAGCACGAGCCGACAAATTAGAGGTCGTAGCGCGAGGAATTTGAGAGCTTGCATTCGATTTGTTTTTCGGTCTCTCCACCCACCAATCAGGATAACCTATTTTTCGAAAACAATTACCATCAAAATGTCCAAATTTACCATAGATTTCGCAAGTGTGAGAACGATGATCTGGAATGGCAGCCACACTTCGCGAGTGTGTTTGAACCGCAAAATTGGCTCCATCAAAACGTTCATTGTGATATTGACTAGCCAATTTCGATTCATCCTCCTGTTGTAACACATTGTAAGATTCTTCTAGAGAAGGGAAAGGAACCCTAGAAAGCAGAGTTGACTTCACCGTGGCATATACGGTTTCGTCAAGCCCCATTAAGAGTTGGTGAAGTTTGTCCTCCTCACGTTCCTTGCGCACCTCGTCCATGGTCTTCGCTTGTTGGTAGTCCGCGAGACTCTTCCACAATCCAGCTAGCTTGCCATAGTATTGATCTAGAGTAGATCCCCTTTGCCTACAAGTAGCAAGCTCCATTTTCAACCTTTGGACACGTTGTCCGTTTTTCACGCCGTACCTTTTCTGAATACGAATCCAGAGCTCATGAGAATCATCAAGGTGAGAGATAAAGTCAACAATATTTTCTTCAATAGTAAGCTTCATCCATGATACCACCAAAGCATTGTTCGCTGCCCAATCTTCATAATCGATCGAGTCTTCATATGGTTTTGGTATTGTACCAGTCGCAAACCCGAACTTCTTCCTTGGCATAAGAGCCAAACGCATATTCGTCGACCACGCGTCATAATTTGGACTGCGCAGAAGAGGACGTGAGATGATGCTCCCTAGATTATCACCAGTCGTAAGATCGTAGGGCGAGATTGTCTTGCGTTCGGATCAATCACGCCAGAAGTTGAGAATGAGCGAGAAGGATTGACTGTATCATCAGGATTCATCATGGTTTAAGAGAAGATTTTTGAATAAAGAAGTAATATCACGAAATCAAGGTCAAGAACAGAGAGCAACGAAAACGCGGAAAGAAAGAAAAAATTGAACCGTAGATCACAAGTAGTCGGATCTAGGCTCCGATACCATGTCAAGAAACCTATAGTGATTTGTTAAAGGATTTCTTGGATTGATTGATGTATGCCCAAGCGGCTAATATACTACTTACACAAACCCTAATATAAATGTAATACATAAGTAATTACAACCCCAGGCTTAAATATGGCCCAATAATTATATGTAATTAATTGTATTTTTTTAATAATATATTATGCTTGGTTTGTCTAGTTTTCAGATTTTTAACTAAACCATCATGAACTCTTGAAATCAGCCTCTAATAACTTGGTATGTACTTTTTATTTTTCATATAATGTTATATCAATTGATCATCATATGAATATGAGTCTGTCGACCAAAAATCTAGATAAACTAAGCTAAATTATAATATGTATATTTGATATTGGGAGTTTAATTTAAAACTTTATTTGCTGTGTCTTTGCTGTAAGGTTTTGATTCGATTTGTTTTATTTTTCTTTTCTCTCAGGTGTATTTTAATCTTTTAACAAAACAAAAAATAGAAAATAGTGTCGTTAAAAAGCGTCAATTGCGGCTTGATGTAAGAACGGTCCATGTAGGACATAACTAAGCATATTATATACATTTTGTGTATCTTAACGTATACATATATTATATTATATGTAACACGTAATTCACACCAACATATTTAAATTCAAGTTGTATTGTCACTATTACAAGCCCCAAAATTACAACGGATCATTAATTCATTATATATATATATATATTTATATTTATATGAAGTTTTTAATAAAATAATTTCCAAAGACAATTAGCTCTATGATATTGTTATTTTATAAATGTTCAAGATATAAATATCGAATTCACTATTTACAATAGTATGAATGAGATTTTAAAACTATTAAGTTAGTTGACTCAAAAAAAATTATAATTAATACTTTCTTTTGTTAACCGAAGTTTTAGCTAAAAAAGAACTCATTGGTCTTAATTCACTTAATCTATATAAAAGGTTCTAGTAGATATAAATCTTAAATATGATCTTGTCTTTTAAAATCTTTAAAAACTATTACTATAATATACATTAACTTTATAGAATCCCAATAAAATTAGATAAAATAGTTTGTAATAATCCTAAATTTGAACAAGAGAAAAGTGATTGGATATTGACGGCGAGAAAGAATCGACGATACGAATGGAGTCGTTACTTGTAAAATATGTCGATAGGATTAACAAAACCGTTAGTGTTTTCTGGGTTTTATATTGTAAAGTTTGGACCCTACATTTCATATTGACAACCTAAGATTCAAATCACTATAAGACTTTTTCGCTGTTGTTTCGACAAAAGGTAAACTTTTCTAAAATTAATTCATACAGATTTAATAATTTAAAATGTGTGATATTATATGAAACATTATTTTTGCACATAAAAAACATAATAAAATCTATCCCACCAAAAACAAAAATTAAAATCTAAAGTACTGAAACGAGAAACTATTATGCAATTTAGACCAATAAGTTTATGCAATGTATTATTCAAAGCATCATTCATATTATGGTTGGGAGACTAAAAAAAATCATTATGCCAAAATTCACAGTACCAGTTTCAACCGAGTATTATTTCGGAGAGATTGAATGTTGATATTTGATAATGTTATAGTGACACAAGAAATAATTATGCGATGTAAGAAGGGTAGGAGGGGATGAATGTTCCTTAAACTGGATTTGGAGAAGACTTATGACCAGATCCGATGAGATTTTCTCAAAGATATTCTTGGAGCGTCGGGTTTCCCATTATCTTTGGTTAACTGGATTATGAAGCTACATGGCAATCTATGAACTATAATGAGAAGTACATCTTTCTCACATGAAAGCAATTACAACAGAGTTGCCAGAAAGAGGGTGGAAAGACCAATGACATGAACTCCTACGAATAAGGGTTGGACGGAACTTAATACGGATGGTGGGTCTCGAGGGAACCACTTGCTTGCTTCTACTGGTCGGGCACTACGAGATAGAGAGGGTACTTGGTGTGGTGGCTTCATTCCAACATTATGATATACTCATTCTCTCTAGAGGAGTTATGAGGCGTGTTATATAACTTGTATTTAGTGTATCATATAATGGTTACTCAGTTGGAGTTAGACGTGGATCCTGAGTTGGTGGTGGGCTTCTTAACAATATGGATCAAGAATTCTCATCCTTTGTCATTTTTATATGATTATGTTATGATTTCATTTTTAGAGACTGGATAATCTGATTTAAACACGTATTTAGATATACTAACTGTTTATGTGGATTAACTAACTATGCGTTTTTTTAGAGTTAGGCTTTCATCTTTTGATGTATGTGGCACTAAGATATTGCCTCGATTGTTTTAGAGGATGCTATAAGGACTACGGCGATTAAGAACATTCGTGTTAATTGATTTTTTTTGTTATTTGAATAAACCATAGAGTCAAAAGATGAATAAGGCGTAGATTCTTGTTGGGTTTTTAAATAAACCACAAACTTAAGAAATAAATTGTTAGGTTTAACCATTTTTCTTTTAAGTTTTGTTTTCTTTGATTTATTGGGGCGTTGTGATGAATTTGATCAACCATCTTCACTATTCCAAGAGGGGGTGGTGTTGGAGATCCAACTGTTTCACTTCCTGCAATCCGAGTTTGCGTAATGTCGATGTGGACATTGTTAATAAACTTTGGAATGTCTTACTTCAAAACCCAAACATTGTCAAATTTGATCTTGTATCAATAAGCATTTGATTTATCCATCGGTAACATAAAATAATATTAAATAAATACTTAAAATATTATATATAATAAATTATTTGGATGTTCCACTCCGGTGCAAATTCTCTACTTGGTTCACATAGCCCATCAAACTCGTTACCACATAGATAATAACACCTATCTTATCTTGTGGAGATCTATTACGTCTAATTTCCCACAACCTTTTTTTCTTCTTTTCATTATATCTATTTTCTATCTTTCCTCACAACTTTTGCAGAACAATTCATCTTCATGTTGAGAGAAAGATGAGCCTCTATTTTTTTCTATATGTTTTTTTAGTCGAAAGTAAGAAAATAATTGAAGTGTGAAACTTTTTTTCATCATGAACTATTATTTATACACAAGAATGGGTGGGTTAATATTTAAATGACAGGACACAGATCATTCTTACAGGATTTCTTATGCGATAAGGTAATGATTCAATTTAAGGGTAGATAACAAGAAGACAAAAAGAATAGTGTAGATTTAATTTACTGATTTTCTAAATGAAAATATTGTGTATAATATTTTTAAAGTATATTTATATTTAATTATGAAATTTTATCATTATTGTAAACTTTTATTAATGTTGGAGTCTACAATGTCGACGGCAGGTAGGTGGGGTTCGTTCACGGGAAGGGAAGAGGTTGTGGAGTTAGGGTTTCTGAGTAGTTTTTGTTTTAGAGATTTTGCGGAGTTTGGGCTTTCCGGGGTAAGGTTTTGGTCTTATCGGGTAAGGTTCTGAATAGATTTTGAGGGTTTTTGCTGCGTAGACAGCTAGGGTTCAGGTGCTTGAGGCTCTTTTTCCTCTTATCCTCTAGGGCGGCTACTGAGTGAAATTAGGGTTTTTGAGTTTTCAGTGATTTTACGCCGATCACTCGGGTGGTTGTTGGGGTTCCGAGCTTTACTTTTGGAATTTCCGGTGGAGATCTTGGGAAAGATGGAGGTGAAAATCCTGTTTGGGGCAGTGGGTTACTATTATCGGGTGTTTCCAACAGGTCCTTACTGCGTTGTTTCTCGATTTCAAACCATGAGACTTTGAGGTAAGTTTGAGTGGTCAAATTGGAGAATGTTATGGATTCGGTTTTATGTTTCGTTAGATATACTTGTGTCGGTGTGGTTACAATTAAGAGATGATTTTATACAAGCTCTTAATCAGGGGACTATGTGCTTTCTCTTTGGAAACATTACATCCAGAGAAAAATATAATGGTACGATCCTGATTAAGGTGTTTGTTTTAATGAATGAGATGATCGAGAGTTATAGACGGGTTGAATCTTCCCTCTATGGTTACTGCTTTTCACGAGTAGAGATCTGGGTAGTGGTTTTGGTCAGGAACCAAGTAGTTGGGCAGAGTAATGATAAAGAGGTCTTTCAACTTTCCATACAATTTAAATCGATTATGGAAATGAATATAAGTGACCCTGAAAGGGGTTGTACATTTGGGAATTGGGAAATGACAGAGGTGAGTACACATGGTAGTTTTCAATGGGTTTTAGTTGCGGCACTAACTAGGTATTTACAGCATCTGAATTTTATTGGAAGTGTAGACTGGAACATAATTACAATTTTGCTTTCATGTCTTTCATAATTTTTTTTTCTTTCACACATGGTTTGCTAGGTTAAAGCACAAAAACTGGATGTGGAGCATTTGGAGTGTTACAGAGAATAGTATCGGTGAAACAACTAGGGATGTGTTTCATTCTTATTTGGTGAGTATGTTGATTTTCATATGTCTAAAGTTTGGGGCAGTTAATCATATATATTATTACAGAGCCGAGAAGGGGGTAGGGTTAATTTGGCTTTCAAATTCGAAGCAGCCAATTGAAATAGTCAGGGGATACGTTTTGGTGTCAGTTTTTTATGGCTCAGATATTGGAAGCACATGTTCTGGTTACAAATTTATATTGACTAGAATATTCGGACTGTCAAAAAATCGAGGAAGGATATTAATGTTGTTGGATAGTTTGAAATTTAAACATGTGGGAATAAGGGTGTTCCACCTTTGTAGGGGGTAACAGACCTGGAAAATAGGCAGGAAACAATCCGAAAAATGGGGTGCTGGGTTGAGTATAAAGAGCCGTGTGGGGTTATGTGTTTTTCATCTCACCTACGAGTGCTTATTATTGACAATACGTTCTGTTGGATTAGAGTTTTCTCTGTTTTCCTGATTGCAGTAAGACAAATGGCGCAGTTGGGGGTGAGTAAAAAGGGTGTGGCAGTATCATCTCCACCTCGTTTGCTAAAGATCAAAATTCCGAAGATTGATAACTCGGAATTACCGGCACGTAGCTCAAAGGTAATGATGGGCAGATGCTTAAATCCAGGTATCCAAAACGTAGATACGTTTCTCTTTAGGAAGCCTCAGTTTTGGAATTTAGTGGGTAAGGTTAGAGGTTTAAATCTGGGGAACGGTCGTTTTCAATTTGAATTCCAATATGAATCTGACTTAGTAAATGTTTTAGAGTATGGGTCAGTTAATTTCGATAGTTGGATGGTCGAATACGCCCCATGGAAAGCAATGGCTGATGCGGACTATCCGAACCTGATTAGACTTTGGTTTAGGATAATGGGGATTCCTTTCGAGTATAGAGTCGATGAGGTATATAAGTTGGTAGCGGGATCACTGGGCTCAGTAATCACTATTGATGTCATCAAGGGTCAGGTTTTGATAGAAGTGCCATGTTCTAAGCCTTTGGAATTTTCCTCAGTCTTAGAGTTTGAAGAGGGTAGAGAATCTAAAGTGATGTTTGAGTATAAGAGGCTGGTAGGTTTCTGTTCACTTTGTTATAGAATGACACACGAATCAAGTGTGTGTTATAAGGCTAAAAACGATTAAAAAGAACAAACTGGAATACAGAGTCGTGGGTTAGGGAATTCTGGGAAAAATAGGAGTTTCAAGGGAGCCTTAATTGGGGGAAAATGGAATAATGGGCTAGTATCTAGAGCTGTGACTGCTAGAGATTTAAATGTAGGGAGTAAAAGGAGCTGTGATACAGTGGCTGCTCCAGCTCCGACGATAGTGACTGGCCAGGTATGGGTTTTTACTACTGTTCTGGTTAGGTGTGGTTTTGGGTTATGGCTTATGAGTCTTTTTACTTTTCAGAAATCAGAAGAGGTAGAAAATCAGAAGGCGGTTCTTGGGAACAATGCCCGACGATCTCTGTTTCAGAATGAAACAAGTGGTCAAGATGGGTCTGTGGAAGAAAACGTGGGAGATTATGTGGGTACATTGAAGGATTCGGGAGGAGATGCAGGTTTGGCATCCTTATTGGGGCTGCAGCAACTAAGTGCTGAAACAGAAAATGAGGTGGAGGAGATGCAGTGGGTAAGTGGAGAGAATGTAGTGGGAGATTTTCATAATGCTGAGCTGGAGTTACAAGAGAATCTAGCTTCGGGCCCAACTGTTTCCGATGAGTTGGTATCTATTCGGCTAGTGCTGACAGATGCTGAGGAAGAGCAAATTCACACTGCTTTTGTTGCAAAAATGCAAAGTGACAAGGAAGCAATGCTGGCTGAGCCGGTGATTGGAGGGGGTAAGTCTCTGGCTAAGGTAATAACCCCACTAAGGGGAGTCAGCACAAAGAAAATGGCACTACTGGGAACTTTTTCTCCAAGGAAAACACCAAGGCTGACTAAAACTAAGGAGGTGAAGCCAAAGGAGCATGAAAAGGGCTCAAAGAAATTTTAAGATTTATGTTTTTTACAGTTTTACTTTTGTATGGCTACTTTATGTGTAGCTGGATAATAAGATATGTTAGTATTACATTTGGTTATTGCAATTTAATGACATTTTCCGAAATTAGTTTTTTCGCCTAGTTATGGCTTTCTTAATATATATATTTTTAGAAATTTAATTGGGTTTATGGTTGGGCCTACTTATTGGACAAGTTTGGGGTCTGATATAAATTATGGGTTTACAAGTAGTTTTTTATCCTATTGGATAAGGAATATCTATCAGGAGTTTATATGGGCTTTTAGACATTCTCTTGTTGTGGGGCTCACAATAAAAAAACACAGTGAGTGGGTCGGGATTTTGCTTAGATATGAGAATGCGCAAATGGAAAAGATTTCTGATAGGGTAATTATCATTTACTGGATCAGAATTTCGTGCAATATCGAGGAAAGATCGGAGTACAATATGGCTCCAAAATTTATTGTTAGTAGATTATGAATTTTAAAACGTTTTGTTGGAATTTCCAGGGAATTGGTAATAAGGTAAAGATTAGTTATCTGAGAGATATCTGGTTAAGGCATAGACCAGAGTTCTTATTTTTGTCAAAGACAAAAAATTCCTATTTTTTACTTGAAAAATACATGTTCACTTGGGTTATAAGTTTTTAACAACTGTGGACCCAATTGGTAATAGTGGTGGTCTGACTTTATTTTGTTTCGACCACTTCGTGGTCGACATTGTATACAAGGATAGAAATATGATTGATATCTCAATTGAATTAGAGGGTCAAGAAACTTTTATAACTTTTTTGTATGGGGAACCAGTACAACGATACCGGGATTACGTGTGGGAACGAGTAACACAGATGGGGATAAATAGATCAATACCATGGTTGATCATGAGAGATTTTAATGAGTTGACAGGGAATCATGAAAAGCAAGGGGGAGTGTTACAAAATGCAACATCTTTCGTGACATTTAATCAGATGATTAGGGATTGTGGCATGGTAGAGTTTCCAAAAATTGGAAATTCATGGTCCTGGAGGGGTGTACGACATAATGGCATTGTGCGATGCATGTTAGATAAAGCTTTTGGAAATGAAAATTAGCATGATTTATTTCCTATGTCTCAGGTGGAATATCTGGAGATGATTGGGTCGGATCATAGGCCTATTATTGGTCGTTTCAATGATCAGACCCCTCGGGCAAAAAAACAATTTATTTTTGAAAAGAGATGGATTGGTAAGGATGATTTCCAAGAGACTGTGGAAAAAAGTTGGCAAGGATTTCAGCCTAGGGATAGGTTGTCTTTTACTAGGAAAATTACTTGTTGCCGCCGTGAAATTTCACATTGGAGAAGTAAAATTGGCACCTTTAGGCGTCAGAAATTAGATGAATTAAAGTAGAATCTAGAATATTGTAAAAATTACCCTGATGATAATACACAGGGTATTCTGGAAACAACGATGAATTTGAAGAGGGCTTATGTAAGGGAAGAGATCTTCTCGAAACAAAAAAGCTGGAATCAATGGTTATTGGAGGGGGATGATAATACCAAGTTTTTCATACTCAGACCCAACAACGAAGTGCAAGAAATAAAATTGTCGGACTCATAAACTATCAAGGTATTTGGGTAACCAAACAGGATGATTTATTTGGGGAAGCGTCCCAGTATTTTAGGGAGTTATTTACCAGTGGGGACACCCAAGGATTAACATTGATATCATAGAACCCAGGGTAACAGAGTTAGATAATATATGGTTGATGTGGGCAGCCACTGAGGAAGAAATTAAAATAGCATTATTTATGATGGACCCGGGGAAGTCACCGGGTCCGGATGGTATGACGGCTTTGTTCTTTCAACATTCCTGGGAGACGTAAAGTCGGATCTAATTGGTTTGGTTTATAATTTTTTAACACAGGGATGTTTTGAAAGGAGTTTGAATAGGAAAAATATTTGTCTAATTCCAAAAATAGAGCTACCAACGAAAATGGCTGAATTTACACCGATAAGTCTATGTAATGTTGCTTATAAGTTGATATCGAAGGTTTTGTCTTTACGTTTAAAGAGATTTTTGCCAAAGCTGATTTCGGAAACTCAATCGGCTTTTATCCCGGGATGATTAATTTCTGACAATATCCTGATTGCACAGGAAATGTTTCATGCTTTGCGTACAAATGACTCAGTTAGAGGGAAGTATATGGCTATCAAAACCGATATGAGTAAGGCTTATGATAGGATTGAGTGGAACTTTGTAAGAGCTATGCTTTGTCAAATGGGGTTCTGTGAGAGATGGGTGCAATGCATAATGTATTTTCTAACCACGGTTGAGTACTCAGTGCTTATTAATGGTGTCCCTTGGGGTAGAATTATACCTAAGAGGGGACTGCGGCAGGGAGATCCATTATCACCCTATATTTTCATTTTATGCACGGAATGGTTAATTTGTCGATTACTGGTGGGGGAGAAAAATAACTTGATTACAGGATTATCTATAGCCCAGGCTAGTCCGGCTATCTCGCATCTCCTGTTTACAGATGATAGCTTATTTTTATGTAAGGAAAATGTAGCAGAGGCTAGACATATTTTATTAATCTTAAAGGAGTATGAATTGGTATCTGGGCAACAAATTAATTTTGCAAAATCCTCTATACTTTTTGGACACACGGTTGTGGATTCGATAAAACTGGAGATACAACATGAATTAGGGATTACTAGGTTGGGTGGAATGGGTACGTATTTAGGCCTCCCAGAAAATTTGGGGGGAGCTAAAACAAAAGTTTTTGCTTTTGTTCGGGACAAGTTACAAGCCCGGATATGCAACAGGTCTACTAGATTTTTATCTAAAGCTGGAAAAAGGTGTTGATTAAGTTAGTGTTAACAACATTACCAACATATGTAATGTCTTGCTATCGGCTCCCTCGGGGTATTATAAGAAACCTAATATCCGCAACTGCTGACTTTTGGTGGTCAGCCTCAGGGGAAACTAGAGGAATACATTAGCGTAGATGGGAGAAATTGTGTAAGCCCAAAATGGTAGGGGGACTGGGTTTTCAGAATTTGGAACATTTTAACATAGCTATGCTGGCTAAACAACTTTGGTGCCTTCTAGACTATTCGAACTCCTTACTAGCAAAAGTGTTGAAGGGGAGGTATTACACGGACCAAAGTTTATTAGAGGTCCCTGTAAAGGCTGTATCCTCCTATGGGTGGCGGAGTTTGTTTTCCGCGAGGGGATTGGTAGAAAAGGGGTGTATACGGAGAGTTGAGAATGGAGAACGGATGGGGGCCAAAGGTGTTTCAAGGTGTCTTTCAGCTACACACGCGGAGGTGGAAGCGGTACTTTGGGCGGTGGAATCCTTGGTGTCCCTTCAGATTTCAGAAGTGGAGGTTTCGACAAACTGCGAGATGGTGGTGAGAATGCTGAATCAACCGGAAGACTGGCATGCCTTTAGTCCATACCAAGAGAATTTCGCGCGGTTAAATTCTTCATTTTTGGTTTTATCTTTATCAGTCATTCCGAGGTTGATCAATCATAAAGCAGATTCTCTGCCCCGCATGGCCCGACAATTCCTTTATGATCGGTAGACTATCGTTTCTGTTTGTAGTTTTGGTTTTATCTTGTCGTTGCCAAAAAAAAAAAACTATCTAAAATATTATTAATCTTAAAGTATAATCATATAATATATTTATATATATATAATAATATAAACTATAGTTAATTTAACTAATAAAATGAAATAATTTGTAAGTTAAATCTAGCCTACAAAATTTAAAAAATAATAGAGACCTAAGAAAAATACCCTTTCTACTATATAATATACACACCCTAGTTAAAGATTATAGTGCAAATTATATATATATATATATATATATATATATATATATATATATAAGAAAATTATGTCTCTACACATCAGATTATAGTGCAAATGTCTCTAGTGATAACATGTGGACTATCTATCTTATTGTAAGAACCAATTATATTAGTTGATTAATACAACTCATCATGTATGAGGAGCACGTAAGCTTCTTTCTTTTGAAGGACTCTTCGTGATACGTTTCGTGTGCCCCTTTCGCCTTCCCCTTCATCTCAATTCTCAACTCTTAAGTTAAACATCCAATACAACATTTGCTTTTTCTTAATGGTTTCCTCTCCCTCAATAACATATGACTCGAGAATCACAATCGATTCACAGTGAAGATGTGTGATCAACACGTGAAGATTAATCAAAGAGATGCGGAGCACGTGAGAATTAATTAAGGAAAAGCAGAGTACGTGATCAGATAAGACTTAAAGAGCAAGATATCAGATAAGCTATTAATTCAAATTGGAGATTATCATGAAGTGGTTACAAGAGATAAGAAGAGTATTTTTAGTGAATCTAGGAGATGATAAGAAAGATACCTAATTATAAAAGATTTTGGAAGAAAACTTGATAGGTGTACCTGAACAATGAAGAAAAACAAAAGCTAGAGAAAACCTCGAGGCTTGAAGGATTTTTGATAGTATAGATTTTGATTTTACACTAAGAGAAAATTTTTGTAAGAAAACTTCTTCTTTAATAAAATATATTGAGTATTTTTGGTATTCATCGTTTTAGTGTGCGGATTATACACTTTCAATATGTATCAGAGCAAGGTTCGCCGAATATCTGTTGTAACTTACAGGTGTGGGTCTTGGGAAGAGATGAATAATCCGCATCTTATTGTTGTGACTAAACCAATGAAGTTGGATCCAGACAACTATGGCTATTGGAAGGTTCAAATGATTCAAGTTATCAAAGGGATTGATACAAATGCTTGGTCAGCTGTTGAAGATGGATGGCAAGCTCCATTAGAAAAGGATGGTTCGCCTAAGCCAAAGAAAGAGTGGAATGTTGAAGAACAGGCTGAGAGCAAATGGAATTCCAGAGCTTTGTCAGCAATTTTCAATGGATTGCATATCAATCAGTTCAGGTGTGTTCTGGGATATACAACGGCTAAAGAAGGATGGGAAACCCTTAAGGTATCTTATGAAGGAACAAACAGTGTTAAGAAAACAAGTATCGAGATTTTAGCATCTCAGTTTGAATCCCTGACAATGAAGGAATATGAGAGTATTGAGGAATTTAGTAGTAACTTGTCATCAATGTCACATAAAGCTCTTATGCTGGGAAAGACATATAAAGACAAAAAAACTGGTCAAGAAGTTTCTTTGATGTTGATGATCTGAAGTTTAATTATGTTGTTGGAATGATGCAAGTGTATGAACTACAAATGAGTAAGAAGGAACATGTGAATAAAGGTAAAAGCATAGCTTTGATATTTGAAGAAGGTTCAAAAAGAAAAATTCCAGGTGAAGATCTGGAAGAAAAATTAAGTATGATCGTCCAACAGTTTCTTCGAAAATCTATAAGGGGACAAAGAAAGGAATTTTAAATGTCAACTCGATCTATGATAGATAAGGATGAAAGTAAATAAGATAAACAATGTTTTGAATGTCAAGAATTTGGTCAATTTAAGGCTTCGTGCACTACTGCTAAGAAGAAGATGGTTGTTCAGTGTTATGAGTGCAAATGATATGGTCATACAAAACCAGAATGCACTTCAAAAAAGAGTGTGGAGATAGGTGTAACATTGTGGAGCGATAGTGAAAGTGAAGAAGAAGAAAAAGAAGAACCAGATATTCTGAATAATTTTATGGCTCGCTTGGGCATTGCTGAGATCAATGATGACGAGGAGGAATTTCAGAATGAAATTCATTTGATAAGAGAAGTTGTTGACGAGAGCATAATTCTGTCCGAGGATGAGTTTGATGAGGAATTAGGTATGTCACAAGAATATCCGATGGAGATTCTTGTGTCGTCACTTTGTGAAACAAGAGAAGAGAATAAACAACTCAAACAGCAGTAACAAAGATCTGAATTATTGCAACAACCAGCTGAGAAAGAGCTATTGGAAATCAAAGACAAGAATATTGGTCTGGAACGATAATTGGCTGAACAATTGAAGCAAATCAAGATGTTGACGAAAGGAACTAATGATTTGGATTACCTTTTGACTGTTGGACGTACTGAAAAAGGAAATTGTGGTCTAGTGTATCAAGGTAGAGAATATGGAACTATGAAATTTGTCAAAGCATCAACCAGTCTGCAAGATGATGTGAAGCGTTCTAATAGACAGAAACATCATATCTCTGATATTGACTGAGAATATCAACTGAAATCGTAGCACTTTGGAGTTGATAGATGTAAGCAGGTATTGTGCTGGTATTGTGGAAAGAGTATCAATGTTATCAACTTCAATCAAAGGTTCAATGATTGTGGAGACAGCATAAGTTTACTTTCAACGGAAGAAACATTAATCAGATTTGGGTTGAGAAGTTGGACTTATCCTGTAGAGTTGCTTTTACAGCTGGAAAAGAAAAGTCTAAAACAAAAAAAGGTGATTGGTATTTCGATAGTGGTTATTCCTAGCATATGACAGGAGATCAGAAATGTCTTCAGGGACTTAAGGATGTGTACGTTGAGAGAGTAACTTTCAGTGATAAAGCCAAGGGAAAGAAAAAGGAGATACGAGAAGTATTACCGAACCAAAACTCTCGAATGTGTACCTGGTTGATGGATTGAAGGCTAATATGATCAGTATCAACCAATTATGTGATTCAGGCTTACGAGTTATGTTTTACTAGCTGAGATTTTCAGGCATTTGATACTAATGGTAATATAAAGCTAGAATGAATTTGCTAAGGCTATGATTGTTCTATGTGGGTTCCTGATACAAAATGTATGAGTGCTAGGGATGACAATGTTGTCCAGATATGGCACCAACAACTTGGTCATATGAACATTAGACAATGACAAAGTTTGCAAACAAGGAGATTGTCTGAGGCATACCTAAGATTGAAGGAGAGCAGTCGGTTGTTTGTAGTATGGGAAAACAAGTTAAGACTCAACAAATTTGTACCTAATGTTAAATCCAAGTCACTGTTAGAGTTGGTTCATATGGATTTAATGGGACCAATTCAGGTTGAAAGCATGGCTGGAAAATGGTATAGACGATTACATGCGTTACACTTTGGTGCATTTTCTTCGTGAGAAGAGTGAAACGTTGGATAGTTTCAGGATCTTGGCTTTGCAGCTAAAGAATGGAAAAAAGGTATTAAGGCGATAAGAAGTGATCATGGAGGTGAGTTTGAAAATGAGTGGTTCAAAAGGTTCTGTTAAGAACAGGGAATTTCTCAACAATTCTCAACACCTCGAACTCCTCAAGATAATGGTGTAGTTGAGCGCAAGAACATAACACTTAAAGAGATGGCCTGAGCGATGATGTATGGAAGTAATGCTCTAAAACATTTTTGGGTTGAGGCTGTATGGAAGTAATGTTATTCCTAAGAAGTTTTTTTATATTCAACTTACTAAGATGTCTCCTCAAGTTCATCGGAATCACTCCTCTGCGGATGTTATCGATGAGATTCAGGGGGAGGGAGAGTTACTAGAGGAAGACATGTTGTTTTCAAAGAGCTTGTTGGACATGCTGCATTTGTTGCGTTCATGGCACAAAGAAGTGAGCTAGTGAAATTAATTGAGTGTGTGTGTTTTGTTTCTAAGATAGAACCCAAAACATACAAGGAAACGTTATTGGATGAGTTTTGGATTGCATCTATGCAAGAAGAACTGGGAAACTTCACAAGACTAAATGTTTGGAATGATGTACCACGTCCTAAAGGAGTCAATGTTGTGGGTACCAAGTGGATATTCAAGAATAAAATTGACAAGGAAGGTAATGTTGTAAGAAACAAGTCTCGTTTGGTAGCACAAGGATATTTACAAGTTGAAGGTGTTGATTTTGATGAGACTTTTGCTCTGGTTGCTCATTTAGAGTCAATCAGATTTCTGTTTGGAATGACTTGTAACATGTGATTCAAGTTATTTCAGATGGAAGTGAATAGTACATTTCTAAATGGTTATGTAGAAGAGGAGGTGTATGTGGAACAACCAAAGGGGTTTGAAGATCCGCAACATCCTGATTATGTTTAAAAACTGAACAAGGCTCAGTATGGTTTGACACATGCACCACGAGCTTGGTATAGACGTTTAGTAACGTTCCTCATAGATAATGGATATGAACGCATGAGTGTGGATAAGACTTTATTCATACTGAATACTGAGGAGGGTTCATTGTGGTTCAGATTTATGTCGATGATATTGTGTTCACCTCAGCCAGTCAAGCTTTGGTGAAGCAATTTATTGAAGTAATGACCAGAGAGTTTGAGAACTAATCAACTCAAGTACATATTTAAGTCGCAGAGTCTAGGCCCTTTGTAGCTTAAAGCAACGAGAATCTTGGTTGATTCAGCAAAACAACCTTGAAACAGAAAAAGATGGAACAATCTTCTGAGATGAAATCTCCAAAGGTACCTAGAACGACACGAGGTGCCAGTTCTTCTCGCACTCAATCACCACTTGTGTTTGAAAAATCAAAGTTCGCGTATACAGAGGCGTACTCAAGGATAACTTGTACACAGATGGGTGGTGTAATGGCTGATGATCTTACAAACTGGATAACTGATCAAAATGAGATTTATCTGAAGAAGGATCGGGTTGAGCTCTTGTATCAAATTATGCACAAAGTTCCGTTTGATCTTGGTCGCTTGATTTATGATAGAGTGACGGAAGTGTATGGTCAATTAAACTCAAAGTTATATCTTTCTTTCCCATATATGCTAGTTCGCTTTATGCAAGAGCAACATGAATCCAACTTTTCAGGCCGTACAAAAGAAGTCGGTTCTCCGCAAAATTAAGCCTGAGATCACTCCTTCAACTTCATCACAAGTCCTAGATCGTTATCTAAAAGCATTTCAGGCCATTATGGACATCTGTTAGGAAGTTCTTTACTATTTTGATTCTTTTGTTTTTACTGAGTTTTTGTTCCTAAGTAGGGGGAGAATGATGATGGTCGAATATGTCTCTGATTATGGGGGAGTTTAGTATGAGTTTAGAATAATATTTTTTCCATTTGTGGCATTTCTTTTGGTACTTATGTTTGGAGAATAAATGCTTGGAGAACAAATTCAGTCAAAAAGGGGGATATTGAAGACGTGTGATAGTATAGAGAAAAAATTGAGGCTTGAAGGTTTTTTGATGAAATAGATTTTGGTTTTACACAAAGAGAGGAATTTTGTAAGAAAACTTCTTCTTTAATAATATATATTGAGTATTTTTGGTATTCATCGTTTTAGTGTGCGGATTATACACTTTCACACGTAACCCACATTCATTCTTTTTACTTCTTTACAATGGTCAATTAATATGGTCCAAACACTCAAAGAATTCACAGTACAAGAGATCTCTTGTACCAAAAATGATTAGACGTTGTAATTTGTTACCATTATACTTTCGATTGATAGATACATCTTTCGTGTTTTTGCTCTCTGAAAACCTTTGCACTTTGTTCTCGAAATTCTTGGAAGCTTCCCTAGACTCTGAAGCATAACCTGTTTATGATGACCAAATAAAGAAAGAGAAGCAAGAGGTATAATATCTAAAGCCTTATTTAAAATATAATATTGTATGTTGTTAGATCAACCATTACTTAGCTAGCTGCTTCAATAATCAGTTTCATCCATGGAGTAGCAAAACAGTTAAAGGTTATTTTAAGTTGCTTGGTCATCAGGTGTGGTCATTGGAGATAATATTGTTGCTTCCAGAGAAAATACAAAACTGTGTAAAGAGGTTATTAAGATCCATCACAACAAGAACGCAACGGTGGTGGCCATGCTGAAGGCGTCGATTGACATAGAAGCAATAAGGTTGTGTTGTTTTTTCTTGTTCCATCTTTGCAAAATTCTTTCAATATTTTTATCCTCATATCTATTTTACAAATTTTGTTTAGAAATAATACCGCAATTTAGTGCCGATATTTACCTAGTTAATAGTAATTTTAAGGTTATATATTAGATTATAGTTGAAATTTATTCCCTTCCAGCACTCCCCATTATGAGGTGCCTTGACCTCGTGTAAGAAAATCTAGCCTCCAACTTTATTCCAATAATGTTAATTACAAACGAACATGTCTCAAATGAGTAAACCCTTCCTTATCATCAACCAGCAATGAACTAAGCTCCTCCAGGATGCTTCTAAAAGGATGATAACCCAAAGATAAACCAAAAGCATAATTCGCCAAACTATCCACTAGATAGTTAGCCTCCCTATATGTATGTGAGATGCGGACAATCCAATATCTAGAAAGAAAGCCATAACACAATCGTGTTAGGAACGACAACAGATGAGTGTCATTAATTCCTGTTTCCAAAAACCTCATCACTAACTTGGAATCCATTTCAAGAATCAAAATTCGAACACGATGTTCTCATGCCATAAAGAGACCATAATAAACGCCCCATAATTCCGCTAACAGAGCTGAGCAAATCTCAATATTCACAGCAAAACCATCACACCAATTACCAAATTCATCCCTAAGTACACCACCAGTAGAAGCAAGCCCGGGTTACCTCTTGAAGCCCCATCAGTATTTAACTTAAACCATCCCTCTACTGGAGGAGACTAACCTATCTGTTTCTCAACAACAGTAGTCTTCGAACCCATTGAAACATGTAAAGATTTATGAGCAGCCATCACTTCCTTACTCACTGAATGAATCCAACCCAATCTATCATGCCATGGGCCTAAAGACTCAAAAATGTAACCACACCGCCCACCACAACATCAATGCAAACATAGTAATCCAAGGAACTTCTCCAATATTCTTCTTGGATCGCATATTACAGGCGAACCATTCAAAAAAAGTAGACCCAAAAAACCATCCATGCTCACTTCTTGGGACAATTTCAGCCAATTACCTTTAATAGAATCAAAGTCACTCTTGCACACTTGACAAAACCCATCATCACCTAAATGGCGCCGAACTCTCTCCATATTCGTCAAAATCGCTTAATGAGCAACCAACCACAAAAAAACTCGAACACGTTCAGGAGAAATAATCTTCCATATATTCGCAAAGACAGCTTTCATATTCTGTCCCGGCACTGTATCAATCATCAATAGAGCATAAGCCGATCTTACCGAAAATTGGCCATTGCATAACCCTTTCCAAGATGTACAATCTGGTGCACCTGTGATCTCATCAACTACAACAGCTAACAATTGGAGCTTAATCTTGGCAGAGATATAAGGAACAATGCATGATATGTCCCGGACCACACCCTTGACCCATAAATCCTTCACTAAAATATTAAGATCAGTCCCAGCCCACACCCTTAACCCATAAATCCTTCACTAAAACATTAAGCTCATTATGAGGGATATTACAAATCGAAAAATCCACCAAAGGAGAATCAAGTAACCAACAATCAAGCCAAAAAAAAAAATGACTCCCAACTCCCGGAATCCATCTAATACTTGGCAGAATCACCTTACAAACACCTTTAACAATTCCTTTCCAAGCAGAGGACCAGCTACACTTTGGATATAACCAAGAAGGATCCTTTAGATTAGTCATCTTATACTTCTTTTTAAGAACACCAGCACATAAGCTTGAATCATCATTGATCATACACCACACCAACTTTGTTTCTTCAGCCCGCCTAATCCCCAAACCACCCTCACATTTTGGCTTACTAACCGCTTCCCAAGCTACACGATGTAGCTTATGGTGCCCATCAACCACCTCCCCAAATAAAGGGTCTCGAAATAGAATCCAATTTCTTCAAAGTAGCTTTAGGCAAAACAATAGTACACATAGTATGAATAGGTATCATAGCCAAGACAAACTTTGTAAGAGTAATCCTGCCTGCTAAACTCAGAAATCTACCTTTCCAGCCACTAAGTTTCGAAGAAACTCTTTCAAGCACAAGTATCATAGCCAAGACAAACTTTGTAAGAGTAATCCTGCCTGCTAAACTCAGAAATCTACCTTTCCAGCTACTAAGTTTCGAAGAAACTCTTTCAAGCACACGTATCCTTATTAATCCTCCTTTGTAAAATTAGCATTCCAAGGTACTTGCCAAGATCTTTAGTAGAACTAATTCCACTTTCACAACTAATCTTCTTCTCCAACTCACGACCAACATTTGCCGAAAATAGATCTTTGATTTATCCAAACTTACCTTTTGTCTTGAGGCTTGACAAAAAACTCTCCAAAATCCTCTAAATGATTCGAACTTGAGGGACTGAGGCTTTCGCAAAAAGAATAATATCATCCGCAAAGCATATATGTGATAAATGAGGACCCCCTCTAGAAAGAATAACAGGCTTTCTTTCCTTATTAGCCACTGATTGATCAATCAAATGACACAAGTCTTTCAATACATACAAAGAGATAAGGCGAGAGAGGATCACCTTGACGAAGACCTCTCATAGGAGAAAAACCTGCAGTCATTTCTCCATTCCAAACCAAATTCATTTGAGGACCTTGCACACATTGCATAATCCAATTTTGCCATTCTTTCGGTAACTTAACAACCTCTAAAGTATCTGCCAGAAAATCCCACCTTACACGATCATAAGCCTTCTCTAAATCCAAATTTAGAAGCATCCAACCTTTACCACCCTTTTTCCTACGCATAGAATAAACAGTTTCTTGCACCACAACAATATTATCCGAACTAACCCTTCCCGACATAAAGCTTGGCTGTGCAGGTCCAACAAGCTTCAACATTAAAGGCTTCATTCTCATCACCATAGTCTTAGTAATAGTCTTGAAAAGAACATTACAAAGACTAATAGGACGAAAGTGTTTAATATTCACTGGTTGTTGGATCTTGGCAATCAATACCAAAATTACATCATTCGCACGTGCGGGTAACCTTCCAGACTTGAAGAAATCCAATACAAACTTAATGACAGATTCTCCCACAATATTCCAACAATCATGATAAGAAATTGGTTGAGAACCATCCACTCCATGAGCCTTATACCCATTCATACTTCTAATTGCCTTCTCAATATCCGAACTTGAGAACTGGCATGAAAGAACCTTAAGTTTTGATTGAGAAATCTCCGAAAAACTAGCACTCAGAAGAGTAATTAGAACATCATCAACCTTCTTAAGTGCAAACAAAGACTTATAATACTCAATCACCAAAGCTTCTAACTCTTTCGGATCAGAAATCCAGGCACCCGTCTCATTCTTCAACGTAATAATTCTATTCCTCCTTCATCGAACCACAATCTGAGTAAGAAAATATCTCGTGTTTCGATCACCTAATTCCACCCACTACTCTCGTGACTTTTGAAACCACAAAACCTCCTCCTGTTCCAAAATCACATCAAGCTCCTTCCTACAATTCTCATCCTCTTAAAGAAGCCAATCAGTAGGTTGTAAACCAATCCGCTCTTGGTCCTTACGAATTCTCTCTAAAACCTGCTCATTCCGCCTCTGAATTAATCCAAAAACTTCTCTATTCCACTTTCGAAGAGAAAGTCTAAGGTTAGCTAAAGCATCTGGTGTCTTTAAATTTCTATCGCAAGAAGAAACAACTAGATCCTTAAAACCCTCATGCTTCAACCACGCTGCCTCAAAACGAAAATGTCTCCTTTTCGGGTCTTTTAAAACAGATGGGAAAAGCTTCACATACAATGGAGTGTGATCTGAGGCTAAAAGGCAAATGAATAACACAAGCTTCTTGCCATCTAAGTCGCGATTGAGCACAACAAAGAACTCTATCCAATCTTTTAGCTACAAAATTTATTGAATCTCTCCCACGCCGCCAAGTAAAATCCGCGCCACAAATTCCCATATCAATCAGACTAACTGAATTAATCCAATTCCCAAAAACCATAGAATCTGGTGACAAACCTCCACTACCACTAATTCTCTCATCAATACGCACAATCATATTAAAATCACCCCATATAATGAAAGGTTCATAAATATTCTGAATCCTCTGACTCAAATCATCCCAAACAGAAGTTCTCCCTTCCACAGTTGGAGCAGAATAAACCGTGTTATTTTGATTGATTTAATAACACTGAAAAGTGAAAACTGAAAAAACTACCAGTTTGGGAAAAATGAATTTTCGTTTAAAGCCCAGAAAATCCTAAGCATAATTTGAAGCCCAGACTATTTGGGCCATGCCTAGATTTGGATTTTGGAGTTCAGATTCGCTCGTAAAGTTTTGACGCATTTCTTTGGAGGGATGAATCTGCTTCCATTCGGCGGCTAACCAAATTCTCTCGGAGGTTTTGGCTGAAACATGGGTCAAGCTCAGAGTGACGAGAGTCATATTCCAACGACGACAGAGACGAACATTCCTCCTCCTCCTACCAAGTCGTCGTGGGATTCTGATGGCGATAATACTTCGTCGTCTCCGATGGGTTCTCTTCTTGCAGGTTCGGTGTTCTTCCGAATCTTAGGTATCTCGATCGATAAGTTATCCTAGAATATGCAGTAATCTCGTTTTGTGAATCGGGATTGGTTTGTTCTATGTTTGACTTTGGTGACGATGATTTTGCTGAGCATAAAATTTGCCTTTCTCATCGTGTTCAAGTTCTCAAAGCTGAAAATGATCTTGCTTGTAGAAAGATTCTCGAGTCATTGCCAATGTAATTTCTATGGGAATGCATCTTCTAAAATCCAGATTGTATTCTCAAGAAACATTTCAAGTACTGTTTCTATGTTGATCTCTTGGATATTTGACATTCTTGTCACTTTCTTAAAATTCACAGAAGCTGCAGCTTATGGTGACGATGAGAATGAGGATGAGGTTATTTCCTCCATATTTGTTGTTATTCAATTATCCAGAAGCTTTTACTTTTTTGAATGACCTAAGTTATCTGACAAATGTCATTTCCATTAGTCGCTTGACGCCAAGGCACAGAGAGCACTCGATTGCCCTTGTATAGCAGATTTGCGTAATGGTTCTTGTGGCTCTCAGTTCTCTGAGGCATTCCTTTGCTTTCTCAAGAGTACTGCTG
>JAKUCM010007359.1:0-15893 GCA_023374145.1 Lepidium sativum | reverse complement strand
GAGAGAGAGAGAGATACGTTAACACTAAGATTACATATATAGTTGTTTTTCTCTTTGTAAAGTTTGGTTAGAGGCGTCTATATAACATTCCGATTTTTAAAAAATTAAGATGATTAATGAAAAAATTTCGAATATCAGAAAGTGATAACGGGAAAATAAATATTTGAAATCTCTAGGAGTAACGTAACAGGTGTTAGGAAAATGTAGATTCTCGGGCTGGTACTAAAACCTGCAATGGATATTATCAATGTAATTCTGAAATTACGAAAAATAGAACTGAGAGTCTAGACCTTCTGATTAATATATATACAATCGTTTTTTAGTTAAGATAGTTCATAAAGTGTGTTATTTATATATACACACAATGATTTGTAATTAAATTAGTTCATAGACTGTGTTATTATAAAAAAGACGTACAATCACTTGATTATAAATAGGGTTTGGGATAACATAACAGGAGAGTGCACGAAGCATTGCCGGTTGGTGGAAGGATCATTACCACCGACGACTTGTTTCCTGTAAACTCTTCGCCCCACCACTCAGTTTTTTTTTAACAAAAATATTGGACTTTTTCTTTCTTTCTTTTGTATAATTATTATTACTTATATATAAATTAAATAAATAAGAGTAGATTGATTCTTCATCTTTATTAATCATCTCTATTTCCTCACTTTCAGCCTCCATGTCCCACACTCACTCTTCTCTTGTTTCTCTTTACTTTCTTCATTTCTAACTTTTTCTTTTTTTCATGTTTTACTCAACCTAATTCTCTTTTATATATATATTAATTGAATTTAAAACATATATTCACTACTAGAAAATAATTAAATTTTGACCAGAATAATATTGTAAATTGGTCAAAATATTGTGGTTGAAATTTTCCATATTTTCTTGCAGTGATTATTATTATTTTTAGAATTTGAAGTAATCCAAAACATATTGTCAAATCTGTACATATAATTAACAAAACCAAATGTAATGAATGATTTAACCGAAATGGTATCAATGGAGTACTTTTAACCACCTTATTAAGTGTACATTTTTTTTAAATGGAAATTGACTCTAATAAATCATTATATTTATAGGGTTCAAAGAATTTGAGTTATGAATCCTGTTTTGTTGACCTAATAAATATCATAGAGGATATATCTCATATATATATATATATATATATATGTACACCTTTAACTTATACTAACATACATAGAATCACAAAAGGAGAAAAGGAAGAAAGAAAAGAGTCGAAACTTGATAAAGAAAGAAAAGAACTTAATAGTTAGATACTTAGCTTAGCTTCATGTTTTTACTAAAATAATATATAATTCGTAATATATCTTTTGTTTTTCTTTAGAAAGTATAAATTCTAATACGCATTATACTTCTTTTAACGTTTGATTCAGGTAACGAAGCCCAGCCGTTCGATTTTGATTAAATATATTACCATTTTTTTGTTAAATATATTAAATTTTTTATTGTTAGTATTACTTATTAAAGATGATAATTGATGCTATATTTGTTTTGTTCGGGTGAGAAATTGACTTAATACTAAGAACGTAACCCTTTTCTTTACAACAATTTAGGTGAATAACTATTTTATTTTCTAAATTAGATAACTAGCAACATTTTATAAGTATTTTTTTTACTCTGAATTTGTCTAATTTATCTCCATTGCCCCTGTTTTGGAAAAAGAAACCAAATGGTATACATTATCTCATGCATTTTAGTACATTTGGAATGTATATTAACCTATTTTGATTTGTTATCTTTTTCTGTTATTATTATTTATTATTTTTTACTATATATTAAAAAATTGTATAAAACTAAAAATAAAAAGACCATTTCTTTTGTATTTCACGAACAAAACAACTCTATAAATAATATAAATCAAGCGACAAATAAAATTACTTTTTAGAAGATGACAAGAATGTTCATATAAAAGAATATGTATTCTCTAAAAAATTGGTCCACTAAGATCATCTTCAATGTACTCTTTTACTTTTTACTCTAAAATAGAAGTGTGTTTTGGTCCAATGTATTCCTCTATCTTTACCTTAAAAAAAATATTCTAAAGTATATTCTATTTTTAATTTATCATTAACACTTTTTATTTCTAAAAACTACAAATTAATACTATTTATTTTATTCTTTCAAATTTTTTCATAAATAATTTTGTTTATACAATTTATCCTGTTTATTATTTTTAGACTAAAAAAATTTTTTATTATTAAGAAAATGACATTACAACATATAAAAATAATAAAAACATAGTGGATTTTGGTTTAGAAATCACCACTACTATATTTTTTCGCAAATGATCAATTAATACATTTCGAAGTGAAAAATGAGTTTCTTTATCTTTGATTTTTTCTAAACCGACCTAAAAACTCTTAGAATCGAATATTATTATCCCCTACTATTTGTACATTTTGGAGGTGGAGTTTCTCTTTCAACTTCAATTGGTGGATCGAGATCTTGCTCATCCTCGGTGATCATATTATGCAAAAATTATGCATGTAGTCATTATGTCATGTAAAACTGAACAAGTAAATTTCTCTAATGTGACATTGAACTCTCACATATCTATATAACAATAATAAAATTTATTTTTAATTTATGCAGTTTATTCAAGCAATATTAATGCTAAGGGAAGATCCAAAGTTCAAATCGGGTTGAAAATTTCAACATATTTGAAATATTATTAAGAACTCTAAATAATTTCAAGATGGTGCTGCCCCTACAAAACACATGTCAGTCTCATGTGGTTTCAATGATACATCTATAGAGGCAGAAAACCTTATTCTTGATTCTCCTACGCAAGCATCTCCAAGTTTATCTTTGTTTTCTCTAAACATAGATGACAAAAACGAGACTATTGGTGGATCTCCCTTTCCACGACCAACTGGGATAAAGAAATTTAAAATGAAAAGAAACCTTGTTGATCAAACAAGTGCGGTGATAACACTTTAGAAGAAGAAAATAAACAATTTTTGGATAAATAAAACAAGCGCACAAAAATAACATCATTTGGAGATATAAAATAAAAAAAACAAAATTTTATTTTGTGACTTGAATTCCATACAAGACTCAAATATTCGTTCATATATTCAGAGTGATCAAACACGGATTTTACAAATGCGGGGTGGACAACAACAAGATTAACAAGCTTCTCCTCCATCTACTTCTTTGGGACAATATTTTACCGATCTTGGTGATCCGGAAGCAATTTACATGAATATTAAGTCATTAGTATTTATTGGTTTATAATGAATAAGAAAAATAAATTTCTAGTTAGTATTAATATTTTTGGAGTTTATTTTGCTATTTATGTTGTTTAATCTTTGAAATTTAATTATTATTTAAAATATTTAAATATTAATTAATATTTAAAATTTATTTACTGTTTTGAAATTTAAGAATCATTATAATATTAAAAAATCTACTTAATATTTAGATTTAGTGATCATTTATAATATTTAAATATTTATAATGATTATTTATATTATTCATAAAATTATAAGGATTGTTTTGCAAAATAAAAAAATTCACTTCTAAATTAAAGGAAGAAATAGCATTCTTCTATTTTATATTCAAAAAATAGAGGGGAGTTGGAAAAAATTTCTCCTAAAACAGTATTTAGAATAAAAAAATAAAGGTGGGTTGGAGATACTCTAAACTAGAACATACATCACAACCGCTTCTAATATGTTTTTAGCAGATAAATATGTAGGATTATAGTTAGGCATATACATGTATGAATCATTGAAGGTGTGTTCAAGTAAAATGTAAGTAATATTACGCCTATAGTTTTTAGATATGATGGTGTGCTTTTAATAGACATATAAGAGATGTAGTTAATATATATATATGTGTAAAATTATAGAAGGTGAATTCAAATTAGTATATAAAAATACAATTAATATATTATATTTGTGATATGTAACATAGTTAAGGATACTAAATTGCTACCATTATTTCATTAACTTAAGCCCATCTTATCTATTAAGTTGAATGTTGAATTACTACATTCTTCGTCTGCTATTTATTGTTAGCTGCTATAGGACTCTCTCACTATCACGCATGACTTAACATATCTCAAATATTCTCTCATGTAATTTGTTCCATATGAGAAGGAAAAGTCGAACGCAGTCAATAGAGGCAATTAATGTATATTAGTCAATTAATGTCTGATATTTGATGTTTTGGTTTAAGCGTCTGTCTTATCCACAAAGGTAATTTTGTCCAATTTAGATATTGTAGGTGTTGTTTATTTCATTAAATAAACTATATGACATTCACCTAATTTACATAAACTATTTGGTTATATATCTAATTTATTCTTTTTTAACTGCATAGTTTAATTTCACGTGTTGAATAAAATACAACGAATCCCTAAAATAAATAAATAAAAAAGCATGAAAAAGAAAGGAATTAAAGTCACCAATGCACATCGATCAACATCTTATATCGACCGCACGTGCCACGTGTGCCGATCGTCGTGCAACTTGCAGATGCTTATACTGTAGAGACGCACGTAGCCAATTAAAAATTCCTAACATTGTTGGTGACATAACCAAATCTCACAGACCAATCTCACTTCCTTTTCTGGCTTTTCGCATTTCTACTCTATCGTAGCTTACGTCACAGTCAGTTAACTCTATCATAATCAAACTTACATGACACGACGTCGTTTTGACGGATCTTGTAACCATCTCCGTCTTCCTCCTCCTTTGTCCTATAAATCAAACTTCTCAGTATACTAAAAAAATTAATTTTATTTAAAAAAAAAAAGAAAAAATAAAAGAGAAAATCAAAGCTCACTCACTCTCTAGAAATCCTAATTCTCCATGGGATTCCCAGTAGGTTACACAGAGGTGTTTTTACCAAAGCTTTTCGTACAAACACTTTCGATTCTCGGATTCATTCGAACCATCGTCTTCTCTATCTTCCGATTCTTAGGTCTTTCCGATTTCCTAGAAATGGATCAAGACTGGCCCGATTACACATCGTACCCGACCCGAATACCCGAAATCCGTTCACCATTCTCTGCCCTTCTTATCCGAGAGATCTTACCCGTAATAAAGTTCGAAGAACTCACAAATTCCGGTGAAGATCTACCGGAAAACTGTGCCGTTTGTTTATACGAATACGAAGGAGAACAAGAGATTCGATGGCTGAGAAATTGCAGACATATATTTCATCGGAGCTGTCTCGACCGTTGGATGGATCATGATCAGAAAACGTGTCCTCTTTGTAGAACACCGTTTGTTCCAGATGAGATGCAAGAAGAGTTTAATCAAAAACTTTGGGCTGCTTCTGGTGTTCATGATTTTCACAGTCATGTCACGGAATTGTTATAGACCTCTCTTTCTTTTCCAATGCAGGTCCTTTATGCTGTTTTTTCTTTTTTGACTTTTCACCCTTGTACTTTTAATTTTGCATAAAACACCCCCTCCCTTACTGACATTAAATTTGCCAGCGTTTATATGTGTGTGTATGGGTACATATGAATGAGCTGAGCAATAAACAATTACCCCACAAAAGGTAAATAAAATTAGTTCATTTACTCTATCTCTTTGTCTAACTCAAATTTTATTTAGCTAAGGAAAAAACTATGTAGCATAGTATTTACAAAAGAAGAATCACAAGATATATTGGAGAAATTTGATTTATGACCTAGAAACTAAATGAAAGAAAAAAATTAAATTATCTCTTTTATTTGGTAAAATTTGCCCAAGTACAGTAGAAAAATTGGTTATTTGTCTACATTTATTATCATTTTCGAGATATCTACATAATCTATCACAATTTCTATGTTCTAAATATCTAGAGATCGCAAATGGCTCTTAGCCTAGTGGCAAGCGCTAAGTCCACATAAGACAGCTCATTTGCACAACCAGGGATCGAATCCCTCCGCCTACATTATGTAGGAATTTGACTATTGGATCAGCCTGGTCAAATATAATTTGTCATTGACAAAAAAAATGTAGAGATCAAACAAAACATCGTCACATCAAGTCTTTTATTTAAAATGTGAAAAGAAATTTGTTTCAAATTCAGGTTTACATTATTTATTATCCTTTTCTTAAAAAGGAATAAAAAATCTGAATAAAATCCATTTGAACTCAAGTGAAGTGAAAAATTATTGACTTTAAATTTCCAATTACGGTATTTTAATTAATTAAGAGAATTATCTGTACAATTAATATAGTTTTAACCATAACTAGTTAAGATCATGTCAGTACTTGTCCCTGACCAGTGACGAAAGAGTATGACCACATCTGTAAAATTTATGTAATTATAGAATTTAATAAATTAAAAAGTCAGTATCACCTTTTTTTCTTTATCTTTAGTCTTAACCAAAAGAATCTAAATTCAATGGATTCATGGTAATGCGTAAAGTCAGAATCTGGTAACATGCTTGGTCTGCAGATCGATCAGTCAATTCTAAACGTAATAATTTAATATTGTATTTGTTTTATTTCAATATAAATATGCTAAAACTCTTGAAAATGAACCATTTTCGATTTATAGTACTATTATTCGAGTAATGGAAGCATAAGTTCAGTAAAGAAGAAGATATGGTTTAGAATTATAGCAACTCTAATTAAACTAATTTGTAATCTTTTTAAAGGGTGTTCATAAACTAATTTGTAATCAATAATGGCGAAACCGTGGTTTAAGTAAAGTTAAAAAAAATTTTGAATACTGACAAATATTTTTTATCAAACAACTTTTTTTTTTTGACAACTTTTTATCAAACAATTATATCGATATAATTTGATTTATAATTCAAATCCATCTATAAACCATTTTTTAACTTTCATCATAAACTAAACCATGTGTATTGCCAAACAAATATTTTATTCAAAATAAAATACTATTTTAAAATAACTGAAACCGACTTATTCAAATTAGAAATGAAAATTTGGAAAACATAAATTCAAAATAAATAAATAAAATCAATATTTAGAAAATAATAAGTTTTTTGGCCCGTAAATATTATGGAAGTTTCCAGATATTTCATTTTTGAACAATGTGTTTTTGAATTAGCTCTAAATTATATTATATCAAATGAGTTAAATTGACATAAAAAAAAAGGTTCTAGAATCATAAAGAAATATTTGTACAACGAGTTAAATATTCAATTGTACTGTTCATCCGACCAAAATTTGAGCTATGAATTTGGGTTTAATTAATTGAAAAACTCGGGAATCTGCTCTTGTAAACGTAATTAGTAATGGTATATGATGTAGCATTTTTCTAGAAGGCAGATGAGATGATGGCAATTTGGTAAAGAAGAGGACATGAAATATGAATGTTGAGAAAGATAATTGAAGTGGGTAGGTTTAAAAATGGGGCAAGTGATATTTATGTAGCATTTAGGTTTAAAGATAATTGAAGTGGGTAGGGTTTAAGATACAATAATGTGATTTTAATGTTTATGTACTTATGAATAATCAGGTATTTTAGGTATTTATATTTGAAATAGTGATTACTTATTGGGTCTTTACAAATTTTAGATTTAACTTGGATCTGAACTGGTACCTAAATTCAATCGAATTAATTTCAAATTTTCAGTGGGTATTAAAAAAGTAGACCTGATCCAATCCGAAATCAATGAGATATGAACAGATACCGAACCAATGTAGACCAGTTTTTATATAGATATTAAAATCATAGACTTGATAAACTTGGAACCAATCGGGTTTGCTTAAAACTGACTCAAATACTCAAATATCTAGGGTTAGTTTGGGTAATGACTGAAAAGATGACCAATACAAATCATCATCCTCTAGAACATGTCTAGATTTTTTATGTACTAGAGAATCTATACTTTTTGTTAAATTGACTCTAGCTTATCTATTAATCAGTAACAACAAAGCTATCTGAGTTCATTTAGTTAAGATTGTCGTAAACTTCTAGTCCACACGCTCACGCATAGTATATTTAGAGCCTAGGTAACATGTTTTATAATAATTTAGCTCAATTTAGTTCATTATACAATTCAACTATTACCATTTATATATTACAATTATTTAAAAATTTAACGAACATTAAAATAGATATAAAATTACATAGAAAACAAATTAAATCGTGTATTCTTGCGTTAAACATGGATATTCAAGATCCATATGGATTTATATAAAAAATTTAGGTTTTTGATTTCACTCACTTAACACCTATTCCGATATATATTTTCTAGATTGAATTTGATTATGAATAGATAGGATATGATTTGATTGTGGTATAAAAATTTTAATTTTATGCAAACTATTCGGTTTTGACAGGGTTTAATTTTTTTTTACTTTTTTTTTTGTCAACTACCCTACTACCTTTTAAATCTCTCTTACTATTGTAGGTAAGAGATTCGATCTCTGGTGCCTTGAGAATTTATAAAGTGACTACACCATTGGACCACCTTTACTTGACATTTTTTTTTACTTTTCATAAAATCAAAATAAAATTTAGTAAAAACTGTCGAAAAAAATTAAATTTAAATAAGGATTTGAAATTTTTTGTCATTTTATTCAAAAATAAATAATAATATAATCAAATTTATATCATAATTTTAAATATTTAAATATTAATTTTTAATAATAAAAATAATTTATATGTATATACTTGTATTTTCATATATTTTGGATACCCCGTTCAGTTTTTAGTATAACTCAATTTTAGATTTGGTTTTTAAGATATATGAATCTAGGTTCAATTCAACTATTTTTTCAATTATATATTTGATGCATTTTAATTCAGATTAGGTTTACTTTAGTTTTAGTTTTATAAGATAATACTTTATATATATATATATATATATAATAACCAAGATATTAAGAAGGTTTTATTTTTATATAATATTTTTAGTTTTTATTTAATTTTTAAAATTTAACTGAATTTTTCAGTAATTTATTTTAACATTAAGATGCTTGTAAGATATAATATTTGTTTTTACTAATCTAATATTTTAAATTCCACAAAATGTAACTAAAGTTTCATAGTTACAATTTATTCAGTCAAATTTTTTAAAATAAAAACTCAACTAAATTCCATATATATCTGTTACCATTTAAACTCTTAATACATTACTATAACTATGTTAGAAATGTATATTTCGAAGTAATTTATTTATAATTTGTTAGTTAGATTCCTTGTTGGTGACTTCGTCTTTTGGAAATAATAATTTATTGAAATATATTTTATTAATAATTAGATCAACAAAACATAATTCACAGCATAATTTAACTCTTAAATAATATACCAAATAAATATACGAGAGGAATCACACTACAAGAAAACTGGTAAATTGCGAAGGAAAATTGCGATGCCATATGGCCATTGCAAGATTGCTTCAGTTTTGCAATGCTCTTGCGAATAATACTACTACGTTGCAAAAGTGTCACAAAGATGCGACATAAAACCAACATCGCCAATTTGCGGGAGTTGTGCGATGTTGTTGCAACACTGTTGCGACGCTAGGTAAAACATCGCAACTGCACTGCAACTTTGCGATGCTCTTGCGATACTCTTATTCCATTGCAATGTTGCAAGATTATTGCGATGGTATTGCGATTTACCCATATTACATCGCAATTCCATAGCAAAATTTCATTTTTCCCTATAAATAGTCTTCTATGAGATTGTATCTTCACACCAAATCACATGTCGTAAGAGAGAGAAACTAGTGAGAGAGCAAAATATTTCCCAAAAAAGAAAATTCTACAAATAAAAATTTTCTAAGAAAAAAGTTCTTTTGATAGAAAAATAAATGACGTCGGAACATGAAATGTTTGCATTATGACAATGAATGTATAGTCGAAGAGATATAAATATCGGAGAAGTGACAAAGGAGTTTCGAGATGGGTTGCGAGTAATCATAAATCAGGCGGCTAATAACCCATTTACTTTGAATGACGGTAACATCTTTTGTCCAAGTACAACATGTGTGAACAAGAAATATTTGAATATCAATATGGTGAAAAGACATGTATATAATAGAAGATTTACTCATAACTATTATGTCTCGTTTTCACATGGGGAGGGGTATAGTTAGGGTGTTGGAAGTAGTAATACCGGTCCTGGTGTTGATGATCAACCTAGTCATGATAATGCTAATTATAATTATAGCGGAAATATTTTTGAAAACTATGATCATTTATAAGGAAATAGGTGTCATGATATGGTTACAGATGTATATCATGGTAATATTCCCATTATCATTGAAAATACTATTGAAGAACCTAACGCAAAAGTAAAACAATTTTATGATATGTTACAAGTTGCAAATCAATCTATCTACGAGGGATGTAGATATGGTCTATCTAAACTGTCATTAGCATCTAGGTTGATGTCTATAAAAAGCAAAAGAAACGTAAGTGAGAGAAGAATGAATCAATTTGCTAATGTGCTTAAAGAGTATTTGCCAGAAGATAATAATTCTGCTGGAAGTTATTATGAAATGAAGAAGAGTTGCGAGTCTTGGATTACCATCATAAATGATTAATGTTTGCATTGACAATTGCATGATTTTCTGGAAATAAGATGATAAGTTGCAGGAATGTCAATTTTGTGGGAACCAAGATACCGAGCAATAGGTGGAAGGACGCGTGTCTCATGCAAACGTAAGTGGTACTTGCCAATCATTGATAGATTGAAATGATTATATCAATCAGAGAAGACATCTTCGATAATGAGATGGCATACAGAACATATAGTAAACGATGGCGAGGTCACACATCCGTCATATGCATAGGCTTGAAAACATTTTCAAATGGTACATTTTGACTTTGCTAAAGAGTCTAAGAATGTTTATCTAGGATTATGCCCTGATGGATTTAGCCCGTTTGGTTTATTTAGGAGACAATATTCTCTATAGCTTGTCATATTGACGCCATACAATCTTCCACCGAATATGTGCATGCGAAGTGAATTTTTGTTTATGACTATTCTAGTGACATATCCTAGTCATCTTAAGTGTTCCCTTGATGTGTTCCTGCAACCTCTGATTCATGAGCTGAAACATTTATGGTATAGAGGTATTCACACATTCGATTACTCGCAGCAGCAGAATTTCAAGATGCATGCAGTTTTATTGTGGACACATGGAAGGTTATATTATTTATATTGTATGGGCTGGTCTGATGCATTTCAACTAAATCATGGTAAAAAATCATGTTGCTTTGATTGTCATCGTCGATTTTCTCCATGCATCATCCATATCGAAGGAACAAGAAATTGTTCAAGAAGAACAAGATTATACATGTTCCTCTCCCAACACACATGTCAGGTAATGATATGTTGGAGCAAATTGATCATTATGGAGCTTAGGAAACATGCAAACGTGGGGACAATTGGCACACTCCAGCAAACATGTCTCATGGATATGATGATTCTCACAATCTCCACAAAAGAGTATATTTTGGGAATTCTCATATTAGAAAGATTTCTTACTACGACACAATATTGATCTGATGCACAATGTTAAAAACTTTTTCGATAACACTATGAACACGATTTTAAATGTGTAGAGAAAGAGTAAAGATAATTTCAAAGCAAAGTTGGACTTAGCCGAAATATGTGCAAGACCCAAATTGCATATCACAAGGGATGGCAAACAACCAATTCCAATATTTTGGTTGTCCGGTGAACCTAAACAGACATTGTTTAATTGGATTTCATCAGATGTAAAGTTTCCCTATGGTTACGTGTCCAAATTCTCAAGATGTATAGAGTGAGGGAAAAATATTTGGTATGAAGAGTCATGATTGTCATGTATTCATGCAGCGTCTACTTCCTTTTGCATTACTTGAGGTTGCACCGACAACTATCGGTAATTTTTATATAGTGTTTATTTTCTCATTCTATTATTTATAAAAGTGGTTTAATTATATAGTAAATATGAACTTTGTAGGGACGAAAGCATTTTTCAGGGATCTATGTACACGAACACTAACAGTGGATGACATAGCTCATTTAGAACTAACATTCCAGTGTTTCTCTATAACTTGGAAAAAATGTTTCATCTTGCATTTTTTGACGTGATGAAACATCTTCCAATCCACCTGCCACATGAAGCAGCTCTTGGTGGCCCCGTTCAATTTTGACGGATGTACCTGTTTGAGCGATTCATGGGTAATCTAAAAAGAAAGGTAAGAAATCAAGCAAAACTGGAAGGATCGATTGTTGAAGGAAGCATGATAGAGAAAACTTCTCATTTCACATCATATTACTTTAGTACAATCGTCAAAACAAAACAAACCCAAGTAGGATGATATATGATGGAGGGGTTGCTCCATCATATGCCATCGCGGTTCATGAAATCTTCAATCAGGTAGGAAAATCACACATATTGTCGTGTAGCTCATAATTATATATTGAAAAACCGTGAATATGTAATGGCATATGAGAGGTATATATGTATTAATTTATTAATTCATTTATATACATACATACTATAATCAATATACTTTATTTGTAGTGAATTTGACAAACAAATATGAGAAGCCTTTCCTAATTTGCCAAAAATAGAATATGATTTGTACAAAGAACATGATTTTGCTGAATGGTTAAAATATTATGTACGTAAGATTACATATTAACTATGTATAGTTATCGAAATTAAATTCCAACATATATATATATATAATGTTTATATATTATATTTTTTGTAGGTGAAGAATGGGTGTTCACGTGAATCTATGTCACTATGGTTGCATGCGATTATTAATGACCCAATTGCAAGGATAGTAACGACTCCAATGTATTTCACTCACGAATACATTTTTGGTACATACGACCATGGTTCCAATAAATCAAATGCAAATTTTGGAATCCACGTGTCAGGTGAAACTGACTTTTACAGTATTTTGAACAAAATTATATAAGTCACATATCCTGGAATTATTGAATTGAGATACATTTTATTTTAATGTCATTGGTACAATACAACGGCCGGTTGAGGAGTGCATACTAATAACTTAAGGGTAATCGACGTAAATGAAAGCCAAACATATTCCAACTTTGACCCTTTTATTCTAGCATGTCAAGCAGAACAAGTGTGTTTTATTACATATCCTCGTATAAATCAAAGGCGTGAGATGTGACTATTTATTATAAAAGTGAATCCAAAAAGCAGAAGACATTGATTACGTTGTTTAAGTATTTAAATGTATCATGACATCCTTGCGTGGAATGTGGTCAAGACGTTGCAGGGACGTCGCAGGCGCTGAAACCGTAATTGTTAACCCCAATCTTTCCCGAATAAAATACCGTATAATATATGAACATATGAATGTGAAAATACATGGAACCCGATGATACATCGATAATCAATCATAAATCATATTTAATACGTTCCTACGATATCAAACTTTGGATGTCATACTTATAAGCTAGATTATCCTAACCACCACACTAAAAAAATCTTGGTAATAATTTATTAGATTTTGTCCATAGTATCCTAACTATTTCTTTAATGTTTTTTTTTTTAAAAAAAAACTTCTCTATTTTGGACACAACGTTTTGGTCTATTTTGGACACAACGTTTTGGTTTATTACAATTTCTTATATAAAAAATTATAAATTAACAAAATTTAATAGAAAAACTCTAAAAACTAAAACTTAACAAAAACTATATATCAATTTTGACTAATTATTTGGTTCTAGTTCGAATTTGGGTTCAATTTTTTGGATGTATAGATTTACGACCCATTTAAATATTTTAGTATACTCGTTTGATTTCGATTCCTCTAATCATGTTGATTTTGGTTTGGGTTTTAGCCTCTAAAAGAATATTCCAAAATATCAACACAGCTTTAAGAAGGTAAATGAATACGGTTTTAAAAATAAAGCAAATCCCACTGGTTTTGTTATAAATTTATATATAAACATCTAAATTAATAAAGATTTAGTTTCATAAAAAAACACTAAAAAACTAAGATTTAATATAAATATATCGGATACAGATTCATGAATTATTCGGTTCTGGTTCGGGTTTGCATTCTTTTTTTTTGGTACATATATTTATGATCTATTTTAGAATTTTGTCGAATTTGGTTCCACTTATACGGTATTTTGGTTTTTTTAATTTAAAATCTATATTATTTTTTGGACATAGTTTATTTCAGTATAGATCGAATTTGGGTTTGAGTAATTTTATGTAAAATTCAAATTTAATAAAGATTTAATAGATTTATAGATTTGATTCTTGATTTGGTGCAAATTTAGATTTGGTTCGAGTTTTCAAATACCTAGATTTAGAACCTATTGGAGTTATTTTGTCGGGTTTGGTTCCTCTAATTCTGGTTAATTCTAGTTTTGGTATCATGATTCTAAAACAATATTTCAAAAATAATATTCAAAATATAAATACGACTCTAAGAACCTAAGTAAATAGGGATTAACAATAATTAAATTTCAAACTATAGTATGTGTGTAATCCTAGTTATAGAAATAAAGGGTGGGCAATATAACCTTATCCAAAAAATTGAAATGAACAAATCTGTAATTTTATTTGGTTTCAATTTTACTTAAAAATCCTTTTAAATATCAGTTATAAATATAGTTTTATTTTGGTTTGGTTTATAACTGTAAAACTGTTTGGTTTTCATGTGTTTGCATTAGTCACAGAAATAATAGTGGTCGGCGATGATGATACGATATACAAATCTATTGTTAATGTTTTATTAAAAAAATATGTGATTAAATTTTTTTATTATTTATTTGATTCGATTTAAGTTTTTTTGGATTTTCTAAATTTTTTGTGTGTTGGCTTTTTATATGTGTTTTTTATTGATTTATAAAAACTATGATATAATGGAAAATAACAAAACCAAAGCAAATTAAACCGAAGCAAAGTATTTACGGTTTTAGTATGCCTTTAATTTTATTAAAATCGGTAAACTGTAAGAAAAAAAAAACTGTATTTAAGCAAATTTGAAATGGTTTTTAAGTGGTTTAAGTTTTTATAAACCATGAAAGTCGAGAAAATTGAATAGTAAAGGGGTAAAAATAAATATATTTTTATTTTCGTTGAACTAAAAGAAACAACTAACTAGTATAGAGTGTGTACTCCGGCAATGGTAGCTACATGAGCCAAAGCATCCCTCCATCTCTGCGTCATCTCTTCTGTTTTCCCTTCACACGTCTTCTCAAAAAAATTTCTGAAATCACCGTCTCTTTATGAACATCGGATGGATCAACATTCTATAAAATTGTCATCACAGTCTCCCTAAAATCTTCTTCACACTTTAAAATTTCAATCAATTCATCTAAACACCAACTAGAAGATGCATAGTTCTTTGAAAGCACAACCATTGAGAATATGGATTCTCTAATCGCTTTGATGAGCTCAGGTACTATAACAGGGCCTCTCTCAATCTCCTGAACTTTGAATACGTTGATTCCTTTGCTTTTACAGTGATAGTGTAAATGACTTAGAAACCTTTTACGGATATCTAGACCATGGAAGCTCGAGAATACATGGTATTTTTTAATGGGAGTCAAATAAGAAGAAGCCATGAGAGATCACAATGGTTAAAGAAAGTATTACGAGGTTTGTGAAAGAAGTAAATATGAAGAAGCAAAAAGCGTATAGAGATGAGAAAAGTCAAAAAAAAGTTGTCAATAAAAAAGTTATCGCAGGGACGTCGTAAGCTATGAAATCGTAACCGTTAACCAAACCTTTCACCGAATAAAATACTGTATAATATATGAACATATGAATGTGAAAATACATGAAAATCGATGATACACCGATAGTCAATAATCAATTATATTTAATACGTTCCTACGACATAAAACTTTGGATGTCATACTTATTACCTAGATCATCCTAACCACTCGACTAAAAGAATCTTGGTAATAATTTATTAGATTTTGTCCATAGTAATCCTAAC
>JAKUCM010007358.1:0-15355 GCA_023374145.1 Lepidium sativum | reverse complement strand
GTTGCTGTAGATAAAAGAAAGAGCAGTGAGTTATAACCCGAAGTTTGAGCCATGAAGAACATAATGTTTTGTTTTAAACCAAAACGCTAATCACAGTACCTGTAAATGAACTGGAAAGAACTTGAACGTAATAAAATCACATATAAGCCAATACATGGCACCATTTAGCATCATGGAAAGTAGATCTCTTTTCAATCTAGCAACTATCTCTGAACCATTTTCACCTGAAATCAACATAATCAAATTCAAGGCTTGATCAAATTTAACAACATATTAGCTACAAAGCGTGATGAGAATGTGAAAGACTTCTGTTGAGTAGCTCTATGTAATCTGCAACCTTAGCTCTGAAGAACCTGAAGACTTACGGTAGTGCCAGCAACCAAGAAAATTGCACTGGACAAACTTCCTGCAAATTAAAACTTAGCCAAAACTCTTTTCCAAATTTGAGAGGTTTTAGTCCCTGAATGGAGAAAAGGATTCGACTTTGTACCAGATTCTCGCTTCAATGTTGATCTATTGAGGTTAGAGAAGAGCCTCTCAAATACAAAACCTTTTCTTCTTCAACTTCTTTTGTTGTTCTGGCCATTCGGGAGCTTTAATACTTTAAAATTTCCATGAAAGCAAAGATTATATAGTTATGTCTCCATGACAGTAAGTTTAGAAGAAAACATAAACGTTTTCTTATTCGAGTACTCACAGTCAGAGAAGAAATCACAGAGGCCTAGGACAAATCCAATATAAGATGTTGTGATTGCAAGAAGAGAGAATGTTTCCACGAAAGGCTGTGTGATCAAAGCAATACAGATGTGAAGTTGATTGGTGTGAGCGTTTATCAGATGAGCAATAACAACTAAACTTGCACCGACAGTTACAAGTAGCTCCATATATTTCAATCTTCAGAACTGCGATTGTGCTTGGCACATCCACACCAGTATAATGCAACGATCCGAGAATGACATCGTTCCATACAAGAAACAAGCCAAGTGGTATGGATGTGCCAAGCACAATCGCAGTTTTGAAGATTGAAATATCTGGAGCTACGTATCAGTTCCTTAACCTGCAGAAACACAACATCACCTGACATTATGTATATCAAATTCCATCACAAAACTACAATACATCCTCACCGCCAAGTCCAGACAATTCTCATGAAGCAATAGGTCCAATTAAAGCTCATGAAGTTTACGAATGTCAAAACACAAAACACACAATACATACCATGATACATACAAAGGATGTAATAATGCTTTCAATAAAGCGTAGTGTCATGCTACAAGCAGTACTCAACATTGATTCCAGAACCATTGACATTCATGTGGAAATTTTTGATGTTACTGAAATAGCTAATCTTAGGATATATGTCCTTTTCATCTACAAGATTGGATTGAAGAACTGAAGTACATAAACCTTTTATATCAAAATTTTCTACTCAAGAAAGAGATCGATACTCATTCTAAGTTCCAAATTCAATTTGCTATAGCCTATACATAAATATGTATGTGTTGAGATTCATGGCTAACAATTGATGATTCTGAAACATCCAATTTTACTTGTTCATTGATTGATTGATGCGATTAATGAAACATGAGCAAAAGTAAGAAACCACTCACCCGAAACGCTGGAGACGGAAATCTAGGCGCTTCAACCATGGACTTGAGCAGAGTGTCTTCCTCATTACCAAGTAATTGAACACGACCTTAAACCAAAAACTACGAAGTGATCATCGTATCTTGATTTAAGAAACCGACGGCGTTCAATTTCAGAATTCCAAAACCGATTTCGTAAGAGTAGGCGAGAGAGAAAGATGGAGATAGACAATGAAGAGAAATCGTACCTTTGCAGACTGAGCAGGGTCACGAAGAGAGGAGATGATGAAGTAGAGAGCTGTTTTCTTCGTTTCTTAATCTTAGAAACGTTTCTTATTTAGGAAACGTTTCTTAGGATTATCATTTATTTTTTATTTTTTAATCCTAAATAAAACTAAGAAATGTCTTAAAGACCACCGATAATGGTGGTCTAAGCCATCCAACTCATCTTTCTCAATTTTCTCAAACTCCTATATTGTTGCCACATCAGCTTATGCTTTAGAAATATTAAAAAAAAAAAACTCAAAACAATTATTTGCTTAATCACATTACTTGCTGTAATATGGACATTCAAAAGTCTCACATTAAATTAAGTTACATCTGAAACTTCTTTACAACTCGATTTTACGTGACCGGAAACTTCCCGGTCCGGTTTGGAAACGACACAATCTCTAATTATTATAAAAGCCAAATATGTTATATAAAACATTTTGTTCGTTTTTATTCTATTTTATATAAAATATCTATTTCATATCCTTCTTCTCTTTCATATAGTTATATTATTTAAAACACCAATATATAAAATATTTGATATAAATACCAATATATAGAATGCATATTTAATACATGATTCATGTGTAAAATAAATTAATAGCCATGTGTCATTTAAATTAAATAATCTTCTGGCTATGCTATTGATTAGAAGTCATGTGTAATATTTCATATGTCTCTTTGCATTAATAAATTAGTAATGTTTAGTAACATTTTTAAGAAAACCAGAGAGATCAATGGACTAAAAGTTAGACATTAACTAAACGTTACATTAAATTTCCCCCACTTTGTAATTTACTCACCAAAACCCACTATCTCACATTAAATTTACATTTTCGTATACAAATATTAGTCACTCGCCTGAGTTTCTTGAACTATTCGAGAGATAACAAACCACCATATTAACGCCTCCATCTCCACTTACCAAAAGATGACACCACAAATTACCGTCACGTCTTCAAAATCATTCACTTTTGATATCCTTGATGAAATAGACGGCCAATTCTGCAGTGAAGAGGTCATTGCACGACTCCTGCATCATTGGGAAGCTAGGAATTTCAAAAGAGCAATATTCTAATGGATATTGAACTCCTCTTCTTGGAATCCAAGGTACATTGAAATCTATTTCTTCTAAATATTATTTGGATTTTTATAGGATTTGAATAATAGATCGAACTTTTTTGATATTACTGTTAACAAAAGATAATGTTTGATGAAGATATTTGAAACTAATCTAGATTTTCATTACACGTTTTATTTTAGCTAATGGAATATGAGTTAAAAATAATATGTATATATATATATATTGATTTGTTATTATAAGTAACAAAAATGTAGATGCATATTATTATTCTCTAACCATATAAGTGAATTGCTTAAACATATGATTTAAATATTTAGTAACAACTTCACGGAATATTTTTCTTAAAAGTTTCTTAAAAAAGCTTTTACATTGACATGTCATTCAATTTTTTTGTGCTGATGCTTCAAAAAAAATTTTATATTAAAATTATTATATTATCTTTATACTGTTAAAGAACTATGCTACAATAGATATATTATTTGATATATGAAAACAAGCAAAGCAAACAAATCTATTAAAATGACATTAAAAATAGAAAACGATAGTATGATTTATGAATCAAAATCATAAACATAGAGAATTTAAAAGAAACTAAAGAATATGAATATATGACCAATGCTCACAGTTATCTCGAATCTACAACTGCATAATTTTTTCCAGTCGTGATTCTCTGCTTCAATTGTTGAATATTGGTGGTTAAAACACATAATTTTCTCGGGATTTCTCCAGTATTTTAAATTATTTAATCCTACTTAACCGGTCAAATAAATGGTTTTCTTGAAAACATTACTAAATGTTACTAATTTACGTTGGAAACAACCTATTTAATATTGTTTGATGTTTTACAAAAATCACATATCTATACTAATAAAAGTTAATTATTAGTATAGACATTCAACCGTTTTACAAAGTATTTATCTTTCTTAGTCAAACTCATAATACTTTAAAAAAACTATTAAAAAGTTGTCAAAAATATTTTAGTTTTTTTCTTAAATGTATGTATAATTATATGCGAGTTTACTTGCTAAAATATTTATATAAAGATACAAAAAGACCAAATTTTTACAAAATTTTAAATGGGAAAATAAATATGTTAAACAAAAATATATAGATGCATATATAGTATAAGAACTGGGCGTAGCCCAGTATTATCTCTAGTTTACTAATAAAAGGAAGGTTTTAAGGCCTCTTAGGCCATCCTCGTCATCATTCTTCTTTTCTAAAACTGCGCCACATCAGCATCTCCTTCCTCTATGTACGATTCTTTTAATGAGCCATTTTGAGGATTTATAATGGATCCAAATGATTTTCAAACGCCCATTAGTAATGATTTGCAAATTGATTCAAAATGATTAGTTCATTAAAAATGGCCCATTGAGTATTGAGTATCTCTCAAAAAAGATTCATCATATTCCCACATTCCCAAAATGCTGTAACATCTTTGCTGTTACATCTTTGTATATTAATAACCTTTAAAATACAAATTACTACACACAATTACTTACCCACAACCTTCATCTCCCCCACTCTCTCACATTCAATACGTCTTACTCCTATAAATACCAGCTCCAAATCAACAAATGGCAAGTACACAACCACATGCTCCCATCAAAATGCCTACAAAAGTAATCACACCCTCTATGGATGCAGCTATTGTCTCGATTTAGAATACCCACATCATCATATTTTCTTCTTCTACAAATCTGTCATGTCATCGTATTTTTCTCAGTCTGAATCGTCCTTCTAAAATTATCTTCCACACGATTCTACTACTTTATTGTTCTAGCTTTTAATTCATAAATGTATTACCTTTTATGACTCTCTTCCTTCTATTCATTTTGTATGCTCTTTCTCTTATTTTACTAACTTTCCCCCTTCCTCAGAGTGTTCAGTTTTGGAGTCCATAACAATGCCTATAAATACGTTTGATGATGATATCATTGCTCACTTCGATTTGATTCGACTCCATTGACTCTATGTAGTTTGATGTTCTATCTATGTATTTTTTCATTTTGTGTTCCCTACATACATTATCTCTCCATCTCGAATTATAGATATAGAGTTCTGTAATTCCTTAATGCTTTTGGTATTTATAATCAGAGGTAAAGAAATTATTTGTTTTGTTTGTGTTTGATAGAAGCTGACCTATCAGCGTTGTTGGATTGTAATAGCTTTTCTGGTGACCAGTGCCCTTTCTTTCCATTTAATAAACTTCTATTTGCAAACCATGTGAGATGCTTTTAAAGGAGCGTGAAGAACAACATGAAATGCTTAATTTTTAGAAGTTAACTCAGACAACAGAATAAAAGAGACTTGCTGTAGAGTTTGAGGAAAGAATGAAACAATGAATTCATTGGGAGATAGAGCATGGAGAACTTAAGGAAGCTCTAAATGAATCGAAGAAGAACTTGTTTTCAAAAATGTTGGTTAAGGTTAGTTTCGATATGTGTATCTCTTCATTTATCATAATCTTTATACGGTTCTCTTTTTCTTTACTTACTTAAGTAACATTTATTTCCAAGATATTCAAAGGATAAATTTCAAGCGCATGTTATTAGCTATTGACAAGCAAAACCATAAAATGAAGGTTTTGTGGCGTCTCAGGCCATCCACATCACTTTGTTAAACTCTCTTGTAATGCTGCCACGTTAGTGTGTATTTTGCAAGACACTGAAAGACTCTATATAACTGAAAATCTAAAACATGTTTCTGCTCACTTTCTTTATCTTTCTTTATCTCCTTAAGAATAAGTAAAGAGATAAGAAACAAACATCAATCCATTAAGCCAGAGATTGAGTAGGTGAGTGTGATGAGGCACATACAATTCACTGCACTAATGAAATTGTGGAAATATTGGTAAGAGTATATATGTATCATAGTCTTGTTCTTTTCATTCATTCAAAATTCTTTTAGAAGTTACAACAATTATTTTTAAGGACCAATCTTGATACCAAAGAAGATATTTAGACCAATCAGTAACTATGAGATCACTTATCTCAAATTCACGGATTGTGCATGAAAATAAAATAAAAAGAGAAGTGGTGATATTATATTCTCAACGTCTTTAGTGTTTTTATTAGGTTTAGTCTCTCTTTAATCATAGTCCTCTTGTTATTGATTGAGTTAAGGAAGTGACATAACTTTGTCATACAAAATAACTTATGGCAAAACATAGTTACAACCTACTTTAAAACAAAAGAAAAAAAATAAAGTTACATTTCACAATGATTTTCACTAATTTGAAAATTCTTTCATAATTAAACTACATTCACTATTGCTGTTCTTTATCTCTCTTCATTTGATTTTGCTAAATATTATTTTCAAAATCTAAAACAATTTAAGAAAGAAAATTTGGGTTTTACGAATTCTGTTCCACACCAATGGTAGTTGTTAATTTACAAATCCTAAAACCCCCACAGTTCAACGCCTATTTAATACAAGTGATATTAAATAAACATTTTATTGTGTAGGCTATGGTTGTAAATAGAGCCTCCTCAGTCCAAAAAGATATAAAAATAAGACATATTTTTCAATTCAATAGCTCCATTTACACAGAGTCTACAAGAACAAACTATGATTATAATAATAAAATTACATGAAGTTACATAAATCTTCCGACTTAAATTTATCAACTTCATTCGTATGTTACTCTAAATAAACGAGTATTACTTCTTATTGACCAAATTTTGATTTTCCCATTTTTCAAAGGGTTGACGAATTTCCCCCTAGACTTATCACTTTCTCAGCTTTTAAGCACAAACTTTTTGGTTCTTTGTTTTATGCCAGGAACTTTGATTATTCTTTATTTTCATACACCATCTTGTACAATATATACATAAAACTACTCACGCAATTGAATATAAAAAAGTGATTAACCGCTATTTAAGAGTTTTCAGAATGGAAACGACGTCATTTTGACTAATTTTTTTGCTTAATCCAAGAGCCAAAACGACGCCGTTTTGAAAAAATCATCCCGTTTCACCATTAACACTAAATCCTTTAACCCCCTTCGGAAATAATCCCAATGGTAATCCATTAGCCAGAAGGATCTCGTCTATAGATTCTTTCTCAGCAAAGATCGAGATACCGGCTACGAGAACGAAACAAAGAAACGAGATTTGAATAGTACAAAACATAGTAAAAATGGTTTTTTTTAGTCAGATCTCTCTACCTATGAAGAAATTGAATGAACAGAAGCGAAGAAGAAGGAGCAGAAGAAGAAGACGACATTTTGGTGACAGCTCGAAACAGAGTGGTGACACCAACCAATGAATAAGCGCCACGTCAAATATGTCCACCGTTTCGTTAAACGTGAGTTGTTTCTCTTTGACTAAAGCCATTCTATAGGTGGACCGTACCACATGGGATCATAAGAGACATTCGGTTTTAGAAATGGATCAAGAGATCACATTTAAGAGATAAGCCTACACGATACAAGTTAAATCGAAGCCGAAAAATTTGTACACTCAATAACCCCAATTTCACACTCAAGAACCCTAATTTCCCTAGAAATCCCCAAATTGGAATTCAAATTCAATTTTGTTTTTATTTTTTCAAAACGGCTTCGTTTTGGCTCTCGGATTAAGCCAAAAAGTTAGCCAAAACGACGTTGTTTCCATTCTAAATGCAACTCTTAAATCGAGGTTAATCGCTTTTTTTTATTTTCAATTGTGTGCGTAGTTTTATGTATATATTGTACAAGATGGTGTATGAAAATAAAGAATGATCAAAGTTCCTGACACAAAATAAAGAACCAAAAAGTTTGTGCTTAAAAGCTGAGAAAGTGATAAGTCTAAGGGGGGGAAATTCGTCAACCCTTTTTCAAACCTATACATCATTACTAACTCAACACATTAAACTGAAATTGGTAAATAATACATTTAAGAAGTATATATAACTAAGAGATCATCATCAAAATCACAAAAACCATTCACACCAAATCTGCTTCCTCTCACATACTCTTTTTCATTTAAAGGTCGTCTTCTTAACATTCATATGCGAAGTGAAACTTATCTCAACATCAAAAGACCACTCACGCAATAGAGTAATATTGTTATACAAATTCCTTTCCAAACAAGCGGAACACCTATATCATGGAACACCTTGACACATAATCTTCATTACATCCTATCATACCATGACATAGAAGATACAAAAGCAACCAATATGATTGACAACTTCACGACATACATAACTGATGTTGACATATTTACAGATTTGGAAACAAGTAACAATATAACAATATATTTCAACATTAAATATTACAACTACCAAGCTCGATCAAGAATAGACACAGATTTGGTCGTTGCCCTATTAAAATTCACTAAAAGAAATGCCACTCCTGATGAGGAAACTGAAAAATTGCACTATTTCCCTTCAAACATTCAAAGGACGAGATGCCATTAATAATCTAGCATGCAAAACCACCATGATTGCATAATAAGTTGGCTTAACGCAAACAAAAATTTTCCAATATGTAGGGCAACATATATTTAATTTTACCATTCCAAATAATAATAATATTTTTTTTTTCTGATTCACATACCTTTCATTCCAGAAATACAACACAAATCACAAAATTTGACAAGTTACCCAACAAATAAACTACACATAAATGTTTCTAAACAAAAATTCGGGCGTAGCCCGGTCAATCCCCTTGTTTTTTTTTTAAAAAAAGTTTAAAACTCTAGAATTTATTATCATTTTCATCAGCTTCCAACAACACTTCAATATTCCCATCTCCTCCCAGATCCTCTTCGATCTCAGTCTTATCATCATTTTCATCAACCACCATTGGAGATAGTCTTGCGATTGAGATGATGCTAAATTCTTTTCTCTTCAGTTCCAGCTAAATGTTGTGTTGAACTCGATGCACTAGCAGCTCTAATAACATAATTGGGATCATTAGCTCCACAAAATGTGCTTACCATATCCCATGTAAAATTATCATCTTGAAACACTAAATCATCATAATTATCAGAATTTTCATCCATTCTTCCTAACAACCACTCATTACTATCATCAATATCTTGTAGGAGAATAAGATCAATTGTATATTTCCTCTGGTAATTTCGTTTCTATGTTCAATTCTACTTAAAATATCATATCATTCAATATTTTTTTTATCCCAATCAACATTTTTAATTGTGTGGAGCTGTTAAAAGTAAAAAAAAAAAGTGAATAACAACTTACAATCTTATTTTGTAATATAAGATATATATCTCACTTACATATTGGAATTACACTCCAATTTCTCTCACAACCAGTTGTATTACACGTAAGATTAAGAATTTTAATGTCAAATTCTTTAACCTTTGGAGTAGACACTCAGTAACATGACCACCATTCAGCTGCAAAACATTTAACATTGTCAAAAAATTTAAATTGTGTTAATCGTTGAACATATTAATAATCTTGTACATTCTAACTATTACCTCTGCCACTGTCTCTTTGACCAAATAGTCATTCACAATTTTTAAATTGATTCAAATCTTCAAGTATTTTATCTTGAGTTTCAAGGTCAAGAATCACCCTTCCAATAGTGTCATATATATAAACCGTTTATAACCTCTTGAGACTCCACTTCTTCTTTGTGTAAATACTAATATTATGGATTAAGAAAATAACAAGCAGTATGCAATGACTTATGTAGTTGACAATTCCACCGTTCACCAATGATCTTATATGCATGTTTGTACTCATCTTATCTGTTATTGAAGGTTTAAGCAATGGCATTTTTACCTCCGTCAACCATCTATAACACTTTAACTAGAGGTCATGTCAACTTAAGTGCATATAACACGTTTGTTTGGAAGCTATCTTGCATAATGATATGTTTCAGTTTCCTTGCTCTTGCTTCCTTTAGCCACTTAGAAACATTCCAGTCTTGAGAAGTGACAAAATTCCTTAAGTTTGTTTTCTACTTGTGATATTGGGCAAGTATGATTAATGATGTAGCAAATCGAGTAACTACTGGTCTATGCATATTTTCTTGGTTTGTGAATCTCCTCATCATATTCACAAGTGAAGTATGATTGTAGGTGTAGTCATTCATGAAAATGCAGTTCTTTATTACATTTTTCACCATTGGTATTTTTCCCAATATCCTCAAGCATGAAATCTATGATGCACAAGGCATCCAATATAGATGTGATCCTTTGGCCATTAGTAATTTTCCTACGATGAAAAACCAAACAAATCCAAAACATAATTTAAAAAGTAATTAAAAAACAAGTTCTCAAAAAATAGAATATCATATAGCTTATTAGCTTAAGTATAAACTTACCAACTTTCACATAATTTAAAGCATTATCTGTTATAACTTGGACAATATTTTCTTCTCTAACTTCCTCCACCATACGATCAAGCATGTTAAATAACAAGTTTGAATCTTTCACCACCTCTGAAACATCAGCTGAAATGACGAAAACTGATCCCCTAGGCGAATTAACTAGAAAGTTAATAATCTCCTTTTGAACAATATAACTACGCCATCCATTCGACATTAGTGAACACCCCTTTAGTTACCCATTATTTTATGTGTTACACTAATTGGTTTTGATTTTCATGCACTTTTTTTCTCTATCTTTTATGTGTTACACTAGCTAAGATCGATCGAGACTTATTTTGTTTTCATCACGACATAGACTTTTGTTATGCTCAAGATTTTCTAGATCTTATTTTAGGGATTCAATTTTTCTCAAATTTTTCAATATTCTTTGTTTTAGTGGGTATTAATAAGTTTACAATCTATAGATTCCTTGATTGAGGTTTTTGTTCCATGTAGGTTCTATTCTCTGTATACTCATCAAAGAACCGAATATTGCTTTGTTTGTTTGGTTTGTATTTATGTTGATGGTTATATGTTTGCACCAAATATGGTATTCTCACTTTATATTGGTATTAATTTATTCAATGTAAATGGAATCATTTAACTTTCAACGGAGAAATTAATTCTAAGGATTTTAACATTCGAAATGAGTTATGTGATAGGCTGAAGTTTAGGGATTGGATATTGATAGTGTTTGTTCCACTTTGGGGTATTCGAGTTGTCTTGTATATTACTCGATTACTAAGAAGTCATTTTATACTCTCTCAATCCTTTTTAATTCTAATTTCCTTCATTGCTTTTTTTTGCTTGCTCTTGGGAACAACGCAATCCTTGGCTCTTAAGGAAAAGGTTGAAGGAAAGGTTCTGACAATAAGGCGAGTCAAGATCCCTCGGTTTGATAACTCTAGAATCATAAGGCATATGAGAAGAGATTAATTGGAAGATGTCTTAATCCGAGCAAAAAAGGTGTAGCATCTCTCTTGCTGCTACTCCCTAAGGTTTGGAAAGTGGAGGGCATAGTCCATGAAAATGGCTCGTGAAGGGGCCGTTTTCAGTTCAATTTTGACGAAGAGGCTTATATCATGGAAGTGTTAAGGTTTGAGCCTTTCCACTTTGATTATTGGATGTTCTCAGTGGTAAGTTTGACACCGGTGGTTGATGTTAACTATCCATCGAAAATTTGTTTATGGGTGAAAATTGTTGATGTACCCATTTAGTTATGGGAAAAAGAGACATTTCTGGCTATCAAGGATATCCTTGGAGAGGTGTTGGAACTTGACCTTGATGAAGGAAGCGTAAATGTAGCTTTGGATGGTTTCAAACCTTTGATTTTAGAAACGATAGCTGAGTTTCGGGAGGGGAAAAAACAAAAGGTATTCTTTGAGTATTCAAAGCTTTACGAAATGGTGAAGTGTCCATAAGGAAATCCACTAGAAGTGGTCAATCAGAGTTTTGGCCGTCAGCCACAGGAGAATTTCCGTCTGGAAGAAGCTATAAGACAACTACTGTCATCGGGAGAACGAGTGGTCCTTATCATGGAGCTTCATTCAGGCGTGAGAGGGATCTCGTAAATACTATTTTTTCATAAATTATCATTTTTGCTTTTATTATTGTAATATATTTTTCTTGTAGGAAAAGGAAGTGTTGCGACGTGGTACGATTAGTAAAGCTTTAGTGAAGATACATACTACATCGAATGGAAGCTGTGTCTATTTGAAGGCAAAATAGATTTCTGAGACTTATGAGAAGAACCTGAGCGAGAGGATGTAGTCCCACATGGACAGTAACATTGATCTGTCTAACGATGCTTTTCAGGTTAAACGAATGATTCTTTGATTGTCAAACATCAAATGTAAGAATATGTTTTTACTCCACGATAATCCTGAAGGCAATCTGCATATATACGTACTTACGCTCTTGGTAAGGATTTTTTTTAAAAGAAATAGACTATGCTAGGCCCTGGCGACATCTAGACCCTAGACGTCGCAAGGGCCTAGCATAGTCTATTTTTTTTTTAAAAATCCTTATTGTTTTCAGAATTAACAACTATTGTACGGTGTTAACATATGCATGAATATTTTTTTGGAAACGAATGATTCTTTGATTGTCAAACATCAAATGTATGAATATGTTTTACTCCACGATAATCCCGAAGGCAATCTACATATATCCATACTTACGCTCTTTGTAAGGATTTTTTTTAAAGAAATAGACTCTGCTAGGCCCTTGCGACATCAGGAGCCTAGACGTCGCAAGGGCCTAGCAGAGTCTTTTTTTAAAAAAAAAAATCCTTATTGTTTTCAGAATTGACAACTATTATACGGTGTTAACATATGCATGAATATTTTATTGAAAACGAATGATTCTTTGATTGTCAAACATCAAATGTACAAATATGTTTTTACTCCAAGATAATCCTGAAGGAAATCTACATATATACATACAAACGCTCTTGGTAAGGATTTTTTCTTAAAGAAATAGACTATGCTAGGCCCTTGCGACGTTTGGACCCTAGAAGTCGCAAGGGCCTAGCAGAGTCTATTTTTTAAAAAAAAATCCTTATTGTTTTCATAATTAACAACTATTATACGGTGTTAACATATGCATGAATATTTTATTATAAACGAATAATTTTTTGATTTTCAAACATCAAATGTATGAATATGTTTTACTCCACGATAATCCCGAAGGCAATCTACATATATCCATACTTACGCTCTTTGTAAGGATTTTTTTTAAAGAAATAGACTCTGCTAGGCCCTTGCGACATCAGGAGCCTAGACGTCGCAAGGGCCTAGCAGAGTCTTTTTTTTAAAAAAAAAAATCCTTATTGTTTTCAAAATTGACAACTATTATACGGTGTTAACATATGCATGAATATTTTATTGAAAACGAATGATTCTTTGATTGTCAAACATCAAATGTACAAATATGTTTTTACTCCAAGATAATCCTGAAGGAAATCTACATATATACATACAAACGCTCTTGGTAAGGATTTTTTCTTAAAGAAATAGACTATGCTAGGCCCTTGCGACGTTTGGACCCTAGAAGTCGCAAGGGCCTAGCAGAGTCTATTTTTTTTAAAAAAATCCTTATTGTTTTCATAATTAACAACTATTGTACGGTGTTAACATATGCATGAATATTTTTTTGGAAACGAATGATTCTTTGATAGTCAAACATCAAATGTATGAATATGTTTCACTCCACGATAATTCTGAAGGCAATCTACATATTTCCGTACTTACGCTCTCAGTAAGGATTTTTTTCAAAGAAATAGACTCTGCTATGCCCTTGCGACATCTGGACCCTAGACGTCGCAAAGACCTAGCAGAGTATATTTTTTATATAAAAAAATCCTTATTGTTTTCAGAATTGACAACTATTATACGGGGTTTAGATATGCATGAATATTTTATTGGAAACGAATGATTCTTTGATTGTCAAACATCAAATGTAAGAATATGTTTTTACTCCACGATAATCCTGAAGGCAATCTGCATATATACGTACTTACGCTCTTGGTAAGGATTTTTTTTAAAAGAAATAGACTATGCTAGGCCCTGGCGACATCTAGACCCTAGACGTCGCAAGGGCCTAGCATAGTCTATTTTTTTAAAAAAAATCCTTATTGTTTTCAGAATTAACAACTATTGTACGGTGTTAACATATGCATGAATATTTTTTTGGAAACGAATGATTCTTTGATTGTCAAACATCAAATGTATGAATATGTTTTACTCCACGATAATCCCGAAGGCAATCTACATATATCCATACTTACGCTCTTTGTAAGGATTTTTTTTAAAGAAATAGACTCTGCTAGGCCCTTGCGACATCAGGAGCCTAGACGTCGCAAGGGCCTAGCAGAGTCTTTTTTTTAAAAAAAAAATCCTTATTGTTTTCAGAATTGACAACTATTATACGGTGTTAACATATGCATGAATATTTTATTGAAAACGAATGATTCTTTGATTGTCAAACATCAAATGTACAAATATGTTTTTACTCCAAGATAATCCTGAAGGAAATCTACATATATACATACAAACGCTCTTGGTAAGGATTTTTTCTTAAAGAAATAGACTATGCTAGGCCCTTGCGACGTTTGGACCCTAGAAGTCGCAAGGGCCTAGCAGAGTCTATTTTTTAAAAAAAAATCCTTATTGTTTTCATAATTAACAACTATTGTACGGTGTTAACATATGCATGAATATTTTTTTGGAAACGAATGATTCTTTGATTGTCAAACATCAAATGTATGAATATGTTTCACTCCACGATAATTCTGAAGGCAATCTACATATTTCCGTACTTACGCTCTCAGTAAGGATTTTTTTCAAAGAAATAGACTCTGCTATGCCCTTGCGACATCTGGACCCTAGACGTCGCAAAGACCTAGCAGAGTATATTTTTTATATAAAAATATCCTTATTGTTTTCAGAATTGACAACTATTATACGGGGTTTAGATATGCATGAATATTTTATTGGAAACGAATGATTCTTTGATTGTCAAACATCAAATGTAAGAATATGTTTTTACTCCACGATAATCCTGAAGGCAATCTGCATATATACGTACTTACGCTCTTGGTAAGGATTTTTTTTAAAAGAAATAGACTATGCTAGGCCCTGGCGACATCTAGACCCTAGACGTCGCAAGGGCCTAGCATAGTCTATTTTTTTTTAAAAAATCCTTATTGTTTTCAGAATTAACAACTATTGTACGGTGTTAACATATGCATGAATATTTTTTTGGAAACGAATGATTCTTTGATTGTCAAACATCAAATGTATGAATATGTTTTACTCCACGATAATCCCGAAGGCAATCTACATATATCCATACTTACGCTCTTTGTAAGGATTTTTTTTAAAGAAATAGACTCTGCTAGGCCCTTGCGACATCAGGAGCCTAGACGTCGCAAGGGCCTAGCAGAGTCTTTTTTTTAAAAAAAAAAATCCTTATTGTTTTCAGAATTGACAACTATTATACGGTGTTAACATATGCATGAATATTTTATTGAAAACGAATGATTCTTTGATTGTCAAACATCAAATGTACAAATATGTTTTTACT
>JAKUCM010007357.1:0-15987 GCA_023374145.1 Lepidium sativum | reverse complement strand
TCTCAGAAACTAACCGTTGAAACCATGATCCCACCATTGGATCTAAAGATCACTGGGTCATGAAGTTTACGACAAAATTTCACACAGATCGGAACACGTTTAATGGTTCAAAACACTATCTTGAAAACGACCAGATGGAACAAAATACACTAGCTATGAAAACATCAAAATATCTCAAAAACAGTCGTTTGAAACCATAATCCCACCGTTGGATCTGAAGAACACTATGTCACGAAACGTTCACAAAATTTCACCCAGATCGGAACACGTTTAAAGGTTCAAAAACCAATCTTGAAAACGACCCGACCGAAATATATTACACTAAAATTCAGTTACGTGTAGTAGAGTTCTTTTTAGTGTAGTAGAGTTCACTTTAGTGTGGTAGAGTTCACCTATAGTATGGTAGAGTTCATTTTTGTGTAGTAGAGTTCATTTTTGTGTGGTAGAGTTCAGTTTAGTGTGATAGAGTTTCACCCATAGTGTGGTATAGTTCATTTTAGTGTAGTATAGTTTAATTTAGTGTGGTAGAGTTCACCCATAGTGTGGTAGAGGTTCAACCAACGTGTGGGTAGAGTTCATCCAACGTGTGGTAGAGTTCACCCATAGTGTTGTAGAGTTCAGTCAAACTCTACCTTTAGTGGTAGAGTTGATCGCTTTACGTTGCAGATTTTATTAATGGCATTTTCGTAATTACATTTTTTCTTCATTAGGAAAGGGCAAAATAGTATATATTAATTTTTAAAAAAAACTATATTAATAATTTACAAACATTTGATTTATTTCAATAATTACCACTTAATTCCACTATAATCTAGCAAATCACCCTTCAAAAAATCCAAACTTTTTCTAAAAATTACCAGAGTCAAGCAATAATGTTTTTTTCACTTAATGGGTATTCAAATGATTATTTGATAATAATGCTATTGTGCTATGAGAGATTTAATAGAAAAGGTGGATATAAGATATTATTAAAAGAAAAAAAAAAGTTGAATTTTTGTTAAAATATATAGTTTGAATTACTAAAAGAATACATCTAGATGCAAATGGCATCTAGCCTAATGGCAAGCGGTAAGTCTACTTAAGGCAGTCCATTTGCATAACGCATGATTGAATCTTCATGCCTACATTATGTAGGAATTTGGCTATTGGACCGGCCAGTTGTAGCCCAATATAATTTGCCGTTGACAAAAAAAAAAAAAAAAAAAGAATACATCTAGATTTCATAGCAAATTCATATTACTTGATAAAAACAAGTTTTTTTTTGTTACACAACATGCTGCTCCTCATTAATTAAAATATTCAGTCACATCGATAAGAGACATAGTACAAAATTTAGTCCAATATATTACAGAACATAAATAATAGAACATAACAGTCTAAGAACCTCAAACGCACTAGAAATTTGAGTAAAAGATGAAATATTGTTTAGAAATCTTGGAAACACAGTAAAATATTTTTCATTCAGTCGTTATATAAGTCGGTCGAATATATGGGAAAATTCTTTGAACCAAATGTATTAAACTTTTAAAACCTTACGAATCGATAACAATTTAGGAACTGATGTCCTCCTAAGTAAAAAGAATTCTATATTTAATCTTAACATAGCCATATAAAAAATAAATGGCTAGAAAATATATATTAATGAAACAGATAGAAAATAAATTATAAGGTACTTTGTATTAAATTTTAGCATTAAAAAAATCATGCGACTGATCTAATTACTAAAGATATTGGACTTAGGTATTTAGTGGGTGATATCTACCAGATCCAAAAATATTACTACGTGGTGGGTTCTTGCTAGAAGATTAGGAGATGCGATATATGGTTTCTGCAGGGTAGTGCCGGAAGAAGCCTAAGAGCCTCCAATCTCTTTTCGATTGATAGAAATCAGACTGAAAATGAGACCAGCTCTACAAAATTTCTTAAGACTATGATCTTCTTGAAGGTGTTTATAGGAATTCATATAGCAATGAAGCTTTTAAGATTACATGACAAGAAACAGGATGGTGGAGGAGGTGGAGCGAAATATTCTACAGTACGTTACGATAATGAGAGGATGAAGAACTTGAAGATACACTCAGATACGTTATGTATATGTATAAAGTAAAAGACTTTCGCCTTAAACCTTGAAAATATATATATATATATATATATATATATATTTTTTGAGCCTATAATATTCAAATTCTGATGTAGAATATTCGGTTAGACTATATAACCAGAGTTTAACATTAAACTTAATAATCTGTTAAGCTTTTTTTTTTACAAATAAACAAACTTAAAACAATTTTTCTGAACATTATCTAAGAAGTGGATATCTTTAATATTGTGAGGTTATTAATTTGTTTGTTTTAGTTTATTTTGTTTATATCAATATACTCTTTCCTAAATTATATAATCTAATATTCATGTTATATAAAAATTATTATTCACATTTACTTTTTATTGAATTTGTTTTGGGTCTTTTTAATTTTGGACAATATAATACAAGATGCAAGTGGATCCCACGAGAGTCACGGCAACGTAATCGATGCAACTCCTTGTGAAATTTCACGACGAACCAAAAATCCGTATGGTTCCAATTTCACCCTTTCATATTTTACATAAAAATTGTCCTTGTATTAAATTGCATCTAAACAATTTTGTTCCCCAGATAAGTAATTTTGTGGACCTTGATAATATATTCCTGTCTTTTTTTCTCTTTTATATTTTTTCGTACACGCATATATTCCTCTTATAAATCATTGTTTCTTTCTGTTAAATTATAATTTTGAAATGAATAAAGTCTGAAACATCGTATCGAACGATGTCATCAAAGATAATATAAAGAAACGAGAACAAAGTTCTGCAAAAAGTGTTAACTTTATCAGTAAATTTAAAACTTAAAACACAGTTTTGACCCATCATACTACTTGTCGAATAGCTTATTTGCTTTTGTAAATTACAGATTAAAAAAACAAAGAATTGTTTTCGTTTTATTGGTAAAATGTATAAGAAATGCTTAGTTAAAATGTGTTCTAAAAGCAGCGTTTTTTCCTTTTTCCTATATTCCGTAAAAGCAAAGTTGACATAATTAAACAAAAATAAAGTAATAAAAAGAACTAAAAATTACTGAAGACACGTGGTTGTAGTCACTTTACAAATTTTCAAAATATCAGAAATCGAATTCTGTGTAGCAGTAGGAATGAGATTTTAAAATCTAGTAAATTAGTTGACAAAACAAAAACTGGAATTGATGTTTTTGGATGTTAGGATACTTATATATAAATAGAAGAGAGTATATAGTTTTGAGAAATAAAAATAATTGAAAAAAGTTGGTTCCCAAAAATAATAATGTTGTCTTTTAGTTTGATAAGAATAGTTTATGATGGGGAAGCAGACACAAGATTCGGTCTCCCAATGGAGCTGTTGGTCTCTCTTCTCTTTAGGTTTGCTCGCCGTTACACACTGAGCTAGGGAAACGGAATCGCCGTTTATATTCTGACGGCGTTAGTTTTGTTAGATTAGCTTATCACCGTACACGTGGACAGTGAGTAGCGTCTGTTCTCGATGAAGGGTAAAGATGGAATGAAGAAAATTTCTAACGAACGTTGGAGAATCCAATGAGTCAAACTGTGTAGCAGAGAGCATCATTGTGAGATTCCATTACAAAGATGAAAGCTTTTTCAATTATGCATTTCTTAATTTTTTAACTTTAAATTTCATTACTTTTTCTATATCAAAAGTCTATTTCAGCTTACCCTCATGCCAATATTATTTTCCTAGTAAACATTCAAATGTTTTTTTAGAGTAAAAATTATATTTTTTTCATGTCATTTTAGTTTGTTTTACATTAGAAACCTTTATAAATTAACTATATTAATCTCATATATAACATTAATCTACAATCTTAATTACGTTATTTATTAATATTATATAGAATTTATAGCAAGGTTATATTAAAAAAATTTATACAAAAATTATATCAAAAATGAAAATAACAAATAATATTTTTTTAAAAAGTATAGAATAACAACTATTATGAAATGGAGGGAAATATATAAGTTCAAACAATAAATGCTATGTTGTTAAAAAAAAAAAACAATAAATGCTATAACTCTCCATATTCATGTAAAAGCCAAGACAATAATTAATATTGAGATGTAAATCTATAATGTGTAACTCTCAATTAAAAGCATGTTTCCTTTGGGTTGAGTTGATAGGTAATAGAAAAAGGAGAAGTTTTTCCATGTTTATTTCTTGCAAGTTAATAATAATAATAATAAAAAGCTTTAAGTAATTGCGACATGTAATAAGCAGCCTTGTCTTTTCTACTTTATACTAATTTGTATATTATTATAAGTTTATAACGTGCGTGCAACTAAACAGACCAAGTTATATTAACCCGAATTGCCAAATACATTTATAATCACCGTTCAATTCTGTCTGTTCAGATAAATCCATCGATTGTTATTGGACTTTTGGATGCATCTGGTGTCCTACATATAACAGTGACCAATTACCATTTTTTTTATTAGTTTTTGAAAATCACATCACTTTGTGGCAAGTTTAGAAAATGTGTAAATATTTGATTATCTGGATGAATGGCCGGTCCTTAAAACAATAGTATAATAATATTACAAAGAAAAACTAAATCTGTTATTATTAGGACTAGGCATACATCATCAGGCAGATTTTGTAGATATATGAGTATAATCAAAACTTGTTGCGATTCGTCCATTGGTGATTCAGAGAGACTCTTCACTTTTATCACTTCTTTCCTTTAGCGGGTTTAACTATACACAATGCAACTTACTGAAAGGACTTGGATTCCATAAACATAGCCCAATCTTATTGGCCCAAATTATATCTATTTCTTGTAATTAATTTTGGGCTTTTCAAATATTTCTTGGCCTGGCCCAAACAACATTTACATTTCCGTTTTCATTTTTTAGGTTTTCCAGTCAGCTCCAAGTATCTTTGCCCTGATGTAGCTAATTGATTCCAAAATTATACACTAAATTTTGAACTTTGACCTTTGCAAAGAGATATATTCCAAGAAAATGACTACAAAATCTTCGATTGAATTTCAGAAAATTTCTTCAAATCTGCGAGAAGAAGCCAAACTAAGAATACACCATCGTTATGATCATAAAAAAATATCCACAAAAAAAAGATATAAAAAGAAAATATTTGAATATCATCGTCCACAAACAATTTCTACTACCATATTAAATCTGCATACAATAAATCTCACACATCTAAGGATTATATTCTCTAAATTTAGTTTGATGAGCTCCAAATCCATAACCTTCACCCAACTAATCCCACCAACTAAACATTCTAAGTCAAAACCGATTATCCGAAAATCAAAATTAAGAGCTAGATTAGGCAAGTAATAGATCAAAGCAACTTCATTCTGACTTCTTAAGATGGTCAAAAGCTAATACTAAACACACAATCGCCAAATACTCATCATCTCTTCCGAGAACTTCAAAAAACACAGTTCGATTATCCAACTATCTCAAGAAATCAAAATTCAACAATTAAAACATGACATATTACAATGATCAATTTGAAAGAGAAGAAGAAATGAATATCGCATTCACTTAATCTCAATGTACAAGCTTCTAATGGCTAAACATATTGTTAACAACATGTTAAACATATTTAACATAATGTTAACTAACACCACTACATCTAATACACCTCCCTCAAGTCTGAATATGGTTGATAAACATTTTGGATAAAAGAAAATGAAATTGAGAAAAGGCAAGAGGTTTTGTAAGCAAATCGGCATGTTGATTCAATGTTCCAATATGTAAGGTGTTGAGAAAATATTTCTTGAGTTGATCCCAAACAGTGTGACAATCCACTTCGATGTGTTTTGTCCGTTCATGGAACACGAGGTTATAAGCAATATGTAGAGCAGACTGGTTATAAGCAAAAAGTTTAGTTGGTCTAGACGGTTTAACATGCAAGTCTGTAAGCAGTTGATTGTGCCAAAGGAGTTCCTTAGTAGCATCATCCATGGCTTGGTATTCTGCTTCAGTACTGCTTCGACTTACAACTTCATGCTTCTTCGATTTCCAGGTTATCAAAGAAGTACCAAGATATATGCAATAACCAGAAACAAATCTCTTAGTATCATGGTAAGTAGCCCAATCTGAATCAGCAAAGGCTTTGAGGCATACCTCTGTTGTTGCAGAATAAAAAAGGACCTTGTCCAGGATTAGAATTCAGATAACGAACAACTCTATGAGCAGCAAATGTAATATCCGGTCTAGTTATAGTAAGGCACAACAACTTTCCAATAAGTTCACGAAAAGGGAGTAGGATCTGCAAGAGATGTACCAGACTCTGAGTGAAGATTAACCTTTGGATCCATTGGAAATGTACTTGGTTTGCATGCAAGGAGACCATTTGCTTCGAGCAAATCCAATGCATATTTCCTTTGGCATACGACAATTCCAGCAGATGAACGAGCAATCCCCAATCCTAATAAATACTTTAGAGCACCAAGATCTTTGATCTTGAAATAAGTATGTAACATTTTCTTCAAGTCAACTGCATCATCATTGTTACCAGCAATGGCAATGTCATCCACATACACCAAAACTACAAGAAAAGATTCTCCTTGGACTTTGACAAACAGAGTGTGGTCACCTATAGATTGAGTAAACCATTGTCAAGAAGAACATAAGATAAACAATGATACCACTGCATAGATGCTTGCTTGAGACCGTAAAGAGACTTATGTAATCGGAAAACAGGATTCTCAGGTAATGTATTCCCTTTAGATGGTGTGTAACCAAGAGGAATTGTCATGTAAATTTTTCATCCAATGTACCATGAAGAAAAGTATTACAAACATCCATTTTATGGAGGCTCCATCCAAAATGAACAGCAAGACCAAGCAGTAAAATCAACACAAGAAAGATAATGAAGCATCCCTCTTTCATGAATCAAAGCAGTAAATCAAATTCAAGAGCATTATCAGAATGAATATCCTTAATGGAAATAGAGAATTGAGTCTCAATCATCTTAAGAAAAGCTGGAAAAACATCTTTAATGGAGCTCTTTTTCTTAAGCAATTAAATCCAAGTCATACGAGTGCAATCATCCTCAATGGTCAGAAAAATTCTATAGCCTTCAACAATTTCATGAGCAAAAGGACCCCATATATCAAGATGAACAAGATCAAAAGCATTGGAGCTCATATTATTATGTGAAGCAAAAGGCAATCGTTTTTCTTTAGCCAAAGGACATATAGAACAATGTGAAGAACAAAACAAAGACTTAACACCAACAAGTTTAGAAGACAAAGCCTGTAAAATAGCTAAAGAGGGTGACCTAAGCGATGATGCCATAAATCTCCCTCAACAATCGATGAGGCACAAAGAGTCACAAAAGCTTCAAGAATCGACAAGGCTTGAGAAGTGAAGATGTAGAGATTGTTATATATCACATTTCCCAATCATCAGGCCATGTGACAGTTTTGAAGAATACAAGAATCAGGAAAAAAATGAGCAGAGCAATAACTGGTTTTGACTAGAGAACTAACACTAATCAAATTAAAATGAAATGAAGGGATATCAAGAACATCATGCAAAATCGAAGTATCCGACAAATTCACTTTGCCTATATGCATGATGGGAATTCTAACACCAGTTGGAAGAGCCACTCTTAAGTTCTGAACAGTTCTGTAATCTTTGAACATTGTGAGGCCGGAACAAACATGACTAATGGCACCGCTGTTAACTATCCATGCATCATGCATGATACTATTTTGTAAAGAGGAAATACAATAGTGATTGAAGGTAAGGGAATTATTTTCATATCCAAGGTTAGTGGAAATGAATGACACAATACTTGCGGTTAATTTATTTGGCATTAAACCATGATCAGTAATTGATATAGCTGAATTCTGAGGCTTGATACTTGTAATATGGATGTGAGAAGTGAGCTTGGAATCCCTTCAGTGACAATGTGAGAAACAATGTTTTCCTTAATATACTGAGAATTTGATCTCCATTGTTGATTTCCTGTATTATTATTGTTATTTCGATAATGCTTCTTTGATTCTTAGCAGGTGGAGAGCTGTGTTGTTTTGTGTTCTTGGACCAGGATGACCAGATGGATAACCATGGAGCTTGTAACACTTGGTGATTACATGACCTATCATCCCGCAATAAGTGCAAACAGGACATGGAAGAGGTTTATATTTGTTGGCATAAGCAGCAATTTCTTGATATTATGAAATAGAGGTTTGGAAAGCAACATTCTTTACATTTGTGATTGGCCTAAGAACTCGTTGCCTCTCATCTTGACACACTATATTAAACACCTCTTCAATGTCTGGTAGAGGGTTAATCATCATAACCTGACGCTTAGTAGCTGCATCTGACTCATTCAAACCCATAAAGAATTTCATAATCCTGCTTATGTCCGATTTGTTTCATCTGACATTATTTGGTCCTTAAGTGTCAGATTTTTACCGAATTAATAAATAAACGAAAATTCATTACAGTTAAATATCGTACCAATCAAACGAAATTTTAATAGATACTTATTGATTACCGTATTCTTAGAATTGAAAGAACTAAGATTGAAATCTAATCAAACCGGAATTTTATCGGTACCCATTAATTATTATTTTTTATAAAAATTGGAAAGACCGACCTGTTAGCGAGTTATATTCATAAACCGAACAACTTATGACCGAACCGAACCAGGATTAAAGAGACAGCAGTTCAAAAGCTTGGACTCTTCATCATCCTCTGTGGTTTTGACACATTGACTGAATCATTTATGGCCCATAAGACGTGTGGGGGCTTCAATAATATTCTTCACACAATCAACTCTATCAGTTATACACTATCGTTACACTTTATCAAATCATTATTCTATAATGGAATATCAACAGTCCTACACGTATGATATAAGCCAAGATTATATTTTGAATCCTGACCATCCATTTTTCATCACTTCTCTTTTTATAATTCAAAAAACGCATTTTCTTTCTTCCCAAGAAACCATCTCATAAGAACCCTAATTTAGATGATTGTCAGATATTTGAGGCTTTTGATAATGAAATACTTGTGTTGATCCTTTAATTCGTAACAAAAAGGAGTCAAAACCAGAGAGTAATAGTAGATTTAGGATAAAATCATACTTTTGAAGTTGTCTTTTTGAATTGTTAAAACTTAAAACCAAAAACTTGCGAGATAAGAAGCTCTTATTATATTACATATACAAGATAACTTTACCAACAACAAACAGCAACATTTGCTACAACCTCTGCATTTGTCAAACAAAATATAAAACAAACAAATTAGCAGTCAAATCGAGTGAGAGAGAACAAATATATATTGAACTTTCTGGTTTATTATACCTGCTGATTTACTTCTTCGAGTTAAGTGCAGAGAGGACTTTTTTACCATAAGGATTGGAACGAAGAGATGAGCTATAAAGTTTAATAGCATCAACCAAAAGCATACGAAGATTCCCCTGCAAAAACTTGATCTTTTAGAGACTGAATTTGAATCAAAATTCTCTTGGAACTGAATTTGAATCAAACAACAACTACTACTTTTACCCTGGATTGCTTAAGAGCTGCTTGAATGACGTAATTTCCATAAGGATCCAACATCACTTGATCAAGACAACCATAGTTTACAAGTTCTCTAATGATGCGAGCTTGGTGTTTCTCATCAGCTAATTTCAGACATTTTTCAACTACATTGCTGCTACATTTCTGCATTGATAACTCCGTGTAGTTTCCTTCTAATTGCTCTAGGATTTCGAAGGTTGCCCATTGAAGTTGAAGCTCAAAGACATATTGAAGTACATAATTCCTGAGAAAAAGTTTGCATCTTCACTCCGCTATTACAAAAATCAAAACAAAAAGCTGAAAGAGATAGGAAGGGTTCAAAAAGAATACCCAAACGGGTCCTGAGAGAGGAGTAGAGCATTGGAAGCGATTTCAGAGACTAAGTGTTGCTTTTGTTCACCTTGGGCAAACCCCAGACATTTTTGAAGTACACAACATCCATGTCGATCAGTTGCAAGCTCGACACAATGAGTGATTGCAGCTTCGAAAAGGATCTGAAAGAGAAAAGAAAATTGATTAAAGAGAAACTTTCACAATCTTGGAGATTTAATTAAAACTGTAAACAAAGTTGCTACCTTTCCGCAGTGAGGTAACAGATACTGCAAGCATCGTTGAACAACGTGATTACCGTTTACATTCTTTATCAAAGTCACAATGCCATGCCTCAAAGCAGAGATGATGATCGAAATCTCCTCTTGTCGCTTAACGGTTTCAACGATCTTTTGAACAGCTCTAGTCCTGTATAAAATGACCTTATCAGGTCTGGTAAAGATCGTAAGACATAGATTTTTTCGTATGTAGTGAAAGCATTTATGGTTTACCCGTGCATATCACAAGAAATTTTTATAAGTCCTCCTGGTTTTCTAGCTATGGACTGAATAATCTGCATTCTCTGATCTTCGTTGCATACTTCGAGCAGCTTTTGAACTAAGTAATTCCCAAAAGGATCCATCATAAGCTCACTGATATAGTCAATGATTTCACTAAAGATCATCTCTACATCATTTCTATCTTTCTCAGCAAAAATTCTCTGCAAGAAGCGACAACCATGCTGATCCTTCGCCAAGTAATATATTTTCCCTCTTGCCTCTACAAGAGAGTTGTACCTTGGAGGCTGCAATGTCAGATTGTTGAGGCTCATTGTGAGATCTTCATTGATATGATTCTGCAACCACAGTCTTCCATGATGCGAATCATTTCCAGCACCATACTTGATAACTTTAGCGGTGTTTAAACCCTGTGATCTCATCAAAATCTTCTCCGGGTAACACATTTTCCTTGCCCCATTCGTATTCCTCACACGTTCATTACCATCTTCTCCATTCCAAAACAAGTTTCTGTTAGACTGTTCAGCTCGACGATACTCATGTTCCTGTCTTGGAGCAGTGTCCACACTCTGATTATTATTACAAAGATATAGCAAATGAGGGTTCATAGACAAAAACTGTTCGTGCAGTTTACGCTTCTGAACAATCTCTTCTTCGAAATTCCTCCAACTCACATAAGATTGATCTAAGGATTGATAATGAGACAGAGACTGCGAGGTTGGCAGGTAATGCTGACCAGGTGAGATCTCTGTAGAGATGTTTGGAAAGTGTCCAACTTGTTGCAGCTTCCTAAACATTAATGGATCGGGTTTTCTTGAATCAAAGTTGTCAAATACACAAGGTGAGCTGTTCGTGGACTGGTAATAAGAAGGTATGAACATAAGATTGGGATTCTCAGGAGTTTGATTTGGTGTTCCAAAGTTTAGATTTGCCTCAGCAAAAGCAGTGGTAAATGCACGGTCATCAGGAAAACGGTTATAGTCGTTTCCTGAAGTAATCTTAGGAATTTCTCCAAGAAGCTTCTCAAATTCATCAAACTCTGGCTCATTTCTTCTTTGATCCATCTCGAGATCGCTAGTATACAAACTCACCAAAGAAAAATGCAAACTTTCAGCTCCAAAATGATTACTTATGACAACTGCAACAAAACAAGAACACTTCAGCTCTTAAAAGTTAAAACAAACACCAAATCAACTATGTTGAAGTTAAATGGAAGGAGAAACAAACAAGAGATCTTAGTGTCACATGTGGTAGTTCTTATTTTTAAATTCATGAAGACTTTATAAAATATAATAAATAAGAAAACAATGGGATAAGAAGCCTCCACTAATCAGTAACAAAACATTAATTTATTCCATTACTTTTTGTCTCTTGTTGAAGTCAAGAAGAGAAGAACAAAACACTGCACAAAAACACATGAGAACGAAGATAATTACAGTGTGTCACTATAAGCTGAAACACTTAAAACCATAGACTCATAAAAGAACATTTACAGATACATTGTGAGATCAAACACTATACATGACTACTGAGTCCTGTGGAACAAAGCGATCACATGTTCATATTCCAAAAAGAAGAAACATAATATAATCATCAGATTTGATCAAAGTCTAGAAACTGTACGGACGATAAAAAAGAGCCAGAATCGAGGAGAAAATCTCCATTATCACAGAGAGAGACAAAGAAAAAAACAAATCTTAGAGACGATTGGAGAATGAAACCCATGTAAGAGTAAGACGATCAAGCTGAAAAAAACAACAAGAAAACTTACAATCACGAAGGAAAGATCTGATCTTTTTAATTCTGATCAATTCTTCATGCTTTGAAGACGAAACCCACTAAAGGAAAAATCTCAGTGACAATGCGAGAGAAATTTTTGTTAAGAATGAGAGAGAGAACAATACCAGTGAGGTTGAAGAATCACCATTAACATATAAAATCACCAATCGGCAAAAGGTGACGATGATGAGGAAGGAGAAAAATATCTCACACACGCAAAGAGAGAAAGGAAAAAAAAAGAAAAGAAGAAGCAAGATTAAAAACCAGAAAAGAAAATTAAAATAATTCCAAAAGAGGAAACGAAAAAAGAGAAACAATAATGTAAGATTAATAAGAGAACTCAGAGAAAATTTTCCTGGGAAAATAGAGAGGAAAAATGCAAAGAGAGTGCGAGAGAGAGAATGAGAGAGTGTTTATATTTGGTAGGCGGCGTGAAGAAGAAGGAGAAATATAGAGAGTCACAGTGAAAGTTTTGGCCTTTTTCTTTAATTCTCTTTGATTTTGTTATTAAAAAATCGGATCTTTGATTTTTGATTTGGTTACGAGAAGACGAAGAAATAAAGAGAATAAAAAAAAGAAAATTAAAGAAGGATGAAATTGAAAGAATTAAAAAAAAAAATTAATAAAAGGATGCATGAAAACGGAAAGGTCTTTTATGAAATTAGGGTCACAACTTATAAGTCTCTCTCTAACTTCTTTTGGTACGTTTCTGTCTCTTTTTTCTTTCGTTTTATTAAATGACTCTGTTTTCTTCTCTCTCTATTTATAATGCTTTGATTAGGAACTAGCTGTGTTGCCGAAACACGGATTATTCATTGATTTTTTTATAACAAAAATAAAAAACTTATTTAAATATTATGTTGAATTCAAATTTTAAACAAACTATCATTGCAAATGGCAATATGGAGATCATTATATAAAAAATTGGTTATTGGGCCAGCCAATTATAACCCAATATAATTTGTCGTTGATACACAAAAAAAAATATATCCTTTAATTTTACTTATAAGAACTTTAGGTATCAAAACCTCAATATATATTTTCCAAAAGTTCATTTATAATCACTGTTTTTAATACACTGGTCAAAATCGTATAAGTTGGATTTGGAAGGTTTAAGAATCCAAAATTAATTTTTGTTTTATTTTATTTATAACTTTACGAAAAAAGAAGTCATAATGCATTTTGAAAGATAAAATTATTGACAAAAACATATTAGAGAACAAAATTATAAACAACAAATTATAATATAGAAAGTTAATAAAACTTATTTACAATATTACTAAATAGTTATTAACCTACCCAAATTGGTTGAAAAAAATTAAAGTTATAATTATAGAGAAGTTATAGTGTTTAGTTAATTTTAAGTTTAAAATTATTATATCTTTATTTTAATTTATAATCTGAATAGAAAATGTTTCTATTGATACCATAAAAATATTAAGTCTTATAACTATGTTAATGAAATTTTGGAGTCGAGTTGTTTTTAATTTGGTGGTTATGACGATTCATTTAATAACTTAGAACTATGATCAGTTATATTATAATAGATTAAAAAAATTACGAGTAAGATTTAATATATAAATTAAATTTTTTGATTTAATATTGATAAAAATAAAGTAAATTTTGGGTATACCAACTAACCCCAAACTAATGAATGGAAATCTAACATATGTGAAATAATATACATAACTTTAAAAAGTAAGAAACTAGAAAATTTTACAGGTTTCTACTAGTTATACTCTATGACTAGCTTATTGTTAGACTGGGTACCTGTAATAATATTGTTGGAAGTTTTAAATTTTTGGGTTAAATAGTTGTCTTATCAATTTAATTATTAAAATATTAACAATATTATTTTACTCCATATTTACTATAACATTTATTTGGAAAATTCCACAATCATTTATTTGGTATAGATTCTAATAATATCGTTATTGAAATATATGTTTTATTTTGGTCATTCTCTCGTGTATATATATATATATATATATATATATTATTAATTATATTGATAAGCTCTGATTAATAACTTAAAGTTCACTGTTTTTATTTTTTTAATCATTTGTGTATAACAAAGTTATATGAACCATCGTATAAACCACTAGAGTAAAAAATATAAACTTCAATAGAATGAATTCATAATTACTATTAAATAGAATATGTCAAAATTGTACACTATATTTATACTTTGACTTATTTTTATAGGGTGATGAGCTACAATACTCCATGTTAATGTGGTAATGACTCAAATATTTCAAAATAATACATAACTATTCAAATACTCTTATAAAATTTTAAAATATTATTTTCTTTTATGTAGATGTGTAAACAAAAACATAATAACAAAAATATCAATTATGAAATATGTCACGTTAACACGCTCCATGCGGCTAAGTCTGCCACGTTAGCCCAAACTCCACCAAACTTTACTATGCTATTATTTACCTCTACCAAATAGTGTCAAAGAACCACCGTACTAACCTCTCGGCTATTAGGAAACCGTATTGCTGGAGACAAAGTGTATGAGGTGTATTGACAAAAAATTTCATTTGGGTAGAGTTAATAGAGTTTAGTAAACGTTGGATTGTTTACAAAAGATTTTGGCAGAGTTATCTCTCACAACTTGACATAGTTAATAATGACAGTTTGATAGAGTTCATACACTATATAACATATTTTGGCAGAGTTATATTTGATATCGTGGCAGATGTTGGCATAGTTATTCTGATAGTTTGGTAGAGTTAGGCAAAGTTAGTTAATTTAACCTAGTTTGTAGAATGACGATTTTAATCTTTATTTATTAGATCACCTACCTTATTTCTCGCTCACTTATTGCAGCCAAACACTATTGAAGCACACAAATCAATCATGCGTTAGCTGAAGCGAGAACTTTCCATATTATGCAGCTTATAGATGCCCTTATGGCAATGTTAACAATGTGGTTTGTGAAGAAGAGGGCAAATGCAGGGGAAACAACGACCATTCTCACTACATCAATCAAAATTTTTTTAAAGGTATAGCTTCATAAATTTTATTGGAGTTATGATTGCTTTATGACAGAGTTTGGTAGACTTTGGATAACTATGTAGTAGAGTTTGGAATAGTTTGGTAGATTTTGGATAACTATGAAGTAGAGTTTGGTATGAGCATGCTTTCGTTTTAGCAGAGTTTAATATACAATGTTTGTTTTATGTCCATGCAGAATGGACTCCTCTAAGCCATGCAGAACAATTTGCAAGACATAAATGAGCATCAAGTTGTTGTCACATGCTTGGCATCTTTACATTTGGTAAATCTGAAGGAAAAAAACATGTTCTTGCAAATGGTTTGACATGGATAAAATACCTTGTTTGCATGTCTTAGGCGCAGCAGAAGCATGACATCGTTCAAAGATCAACCTCACAGATCATTTCTATTATATGAGTTACTTGTACCATGTGTACGCAAAATGTGTGATGCCAAGAGATACATCACTTATAATACATGACGATGTCACTCGTAAAATTTGTATACCTCTTGTTGTATGTAACCAACATTGTAGGCCAAAGAACTCACAATTGAAAATTTGGTTTGAGTGCTTATTGGAAGCAAAACTCCTAAAGAAAGTGAGGACTTGTTCTAGATGTAAAAGTGTGAGATATAATGCCCAGACGTGTAGAGCAGACGTCTAATCTTGAACTTGTAAAGTTTGTTTTCCAACATGTTGGATCCTACATTTACCTGACTCTATCATAAATCTACCAACATATATCATATTATATGTTAACTATACCAAACTCTATTATAAGT
>JAKUCM010007356.1:0-18009 GCA_023374145.1 Lepidium sativum | reverse complement strand
GAGAGAGATTTGGTTTTTATCCAGTGACTTTAAGTCGTATATAGTATTATTTTAAAATATAAAACAAAACAAATGGCTAAGTGTTGTAATCAACTCCTGTCTTTTCCTCGCTAAGAGTTCAGGTAATTCCACGTTATATTGTTTGGAGTTTTAGCGGAGGGTCTGGGTTATACATCGAGACTTGTCGAAAAGAAAAAGCAAAAGAGACAATTGTTTCATAAAAACCAGACAGTTATCTTATGTAGCAATCCAAAACAATTCTAAACATGAATATATGTTTGTGCCGCTATAGTTAACGTGTAGAGCACTCTTTTAATTGCCGGCGGGAGAAAAGACAATTTGTCTGCGTGCAGTCGTGAGAAATGATAAGCCACGTGATTGTCTCTGACAATTGGAGGAGAAGCCCACGTGACTTTCTTCTTCAGATCTCTGATCTCATCTCTCTATTTAACCCTCACAAAGATTCTTTCTTTTTGTTTTCTTATTCCTCTTAATGGCGACAATGAGCAAAACCCATCATAGGTCAAAAGTCAACTCTAGATCTCGACGACTTGGGCTGTTGTGTATAGCCGCCGTTGCATTGCTCCTCCTTGTTTCTTCGATAATGTCCACCAGCAAATTGGCTTTACCTTATCAGAAAACCATAGTTGGTTATTTCCTGGGGTCACCTCGAATCAAGAGACAGCACAGTTTATCGGATAAGTACTTGTATTGGGGAGACAGAATCGATTGTCCTGGTCAGAACTGCGAGACTTGTGCTGGTTTGGGTCACCAAGAATCTAGCCTTCGATGTGCCCTTGAAGAAGCCATGATTCTTAACAGGTAAAGTTGCAGTTGTGTACATTTTGGTTTTCTGAAGAAAATGCTGCAACTTTATTGATAAGATCAGTCTCTGTCACTGCATTTCTCTTGTTGCAGGACTTTTGTAATGCCTTCTAGGATGTGCATCAATCCAATATATAACAAGAAAAGTTTACTCAATCGATCCGCAATGCAACTACAGAGGAAAGGTGAGAGTTAAATTCAAAAACTTGTTTTTGTTTTGCTTACTATTTTCTAACACAAGAAATCTCTCTTTGTGTTTTGTATGTACTTAGTTGGGAAGGGAGCTCTTGTGCAGTGGAATCATTGTATGATATTGACTTCATATCTGAGAAGATACCTGTGCTCTTGGATAACACAGAAACGTGGCATATTGTGCTATCAACGAGTATGAAATTGAAAGAACGAGGTATTGCACATGTAGATGGAGCCACTACGCATGAGCTAAATCAATCTAACCACTTAACAAATCTTTTGCTTTTTAGCCGAACCGCTAGTCCCTTAGCATGGTAAGCATAAGCTCAGGAAAACAGTGTACAAAATCGGTTGAGAAGTTTTTGTTCTCGTCTTCTTTGTGTCAGTGATATCATTATAGTTTAACTTAATGTGATCATATCTTCATGGTAGGTTTGATGAGTGTAAAAATCGAAGTAATCGTAGCGCGGTAATGCTTCCTCATTCATTTCTCCCTAATATGGCAGCACCAAGATTGAGAAATGCTGCAGAGAAGGTGAACTAGTTTTGCATAATTCTGCAATCTAGATTATGTTGTATTGAGCCCTTAGCTTATCTGTAAACCAGTTTTGGTTGAACAGATAAAAGAACAACTTGGTGATTACGATGCAATCCATGTTCGAAGAGGTGACAAACTGAAGACGAGAAAGGACAGGTTTGGCGTTGAAAGAAGTAAATTTCCACAGTTAGACAGAGCCACAAGGCCAGAGTTTATCATTCGCAGAATACATAAGCAGATTCCACCAGGACGAACTCTTTTCATTAGTTCTGATGAAAGAACACCTGGATTCTTTTACCCACTCGCAATGAAGTAAATCACAAGTTCTTAATTCTAGTTTGTTAGGTTCTTATTTGGAATGTTGTTTGTAAAACTCTTGTTACACTGCAGGTACAAGGTGGCTTATTCATCGAATTTCAGCGAGGTTTTGGATCCGGTAATCGAGAGCAATTATCAGTTGTTCATGGTGGAGAGACTCATAATGATGGGTGCAAAGACATTCTTCAAAACATTTAGAGAGTACGAAACGGATCTCACTTTAACAGATGATCCGAAAAAGAATGCCATGGAAAAAGGCAAAGAACTAACAAGCTAGACTATTTATGAACTTGCAAAAAGAACGCAATGATTCAGACGAGAGTCTCGTGACTTCCCTATTACTTGGGTGTTCAAAGCCTAGACTGGTTAGAAGACTCTATTGCGCGAGCGAATTCTGTGCATGAGCTTGTTTCTGGCTTCTTGGCTTTTTATTCTTGTGTATCTCATCAATCTATTTATTGTTGTTGATATTCATTGCTTCAGAAATAGCTGTTCTTATCGTTTCCTTTCTACTTTCACGGAATGGTTATAATGATAATCCATTTCCATATTTTGTCTCTTTGTGATAGGTTAAAAGATAAGTAGATTTCAATTCCTGTAGATTTGGTCAAATAAGCCTCTCCATGTTGTTTTTAAATCTGTACTTGCATAACATAACCTTCGGAGTTTGTCCTTAAACTACAACGGCAAAGAAAAGAGGCATAAAGAAAACCTAAAATAAGAGAAAGAGGATGCAAATCAGATCTTTCGCTGGCCATAGTATCGTTAAAACAAGGCCATTTCTGTTGTTAGAACACAGCAGAAGAATACCACTTGTGTTGTGCAATGTCTGCATCTTGAGCTAACAATGTTTGTGAAACTTCCAATTCGAGGTTTAGTGAGAATGTGCTTCAAGAAGGATGTTGGTGGCAGCGTTGACATCATTTCTGGCGTGTACAAGCGCCTGTCTTGCTGCATTCTGGTCAAATCCCATAGATACCAGAGTAGCTACGGCTTCCTCAGATGGTTCTGTAGTTGAAGGCATCGGAGCTCGATATGCTCTCTGAAAGAAGGAAACATCACATGTCAGCAAATGAAGATGGTTGTTATAAGAGTTTAGCTAAAGAGGCAAATAATAGATGCTGCAGAGCTTAAGACTTGCCACTGCTTGGCGACCTAAGTTGGTGGATGTCCTTCTTGGTGGTTGAGAATGGCTGCTCAAGGATGGCATAGAAAACCGGGAAAATAACGAAGCAATAAAATTGGGGAACTGTCGTGAATTTTAAACAAAAACGACGGTTAGTAAAGTGAGCAAAACCTACATTTTGAGGAGATGAATGATGTTTGATGTAAAGTAAAAGGTTCAAAAGTTTTAACCTTTGCCTTGCGAATACCAAATATGTTCAACCGATACAAGGAACCAGCAATTATGCCGCAAATTCCAGTAAGGATAGATCTTTTCCAAGATGATAGTAAAAGCTACATATATCGAAATCGAGACAGCTTATTAATTAAAGACAAAATATCGACTACAGTGCAACAAAGAGCCACACAAATAAACATATGTAATGTTTACCTGGACACCTGCAAGATATATGAATGATTTATCAGAGAAGGGCACACCCAATACACCAAACCTCTTTGTAATCGGAATGTCCAAGAAGAAGGGTACAAAAGAAGCAAATACAAGGGCGTATGGTCCAGATGTCAGTAGGTTTGCTGTAGAATCTACCAAAAAAAGACACATTTGTTATGTGTTAATCAATATATATATATATATAACGTTTGTGTTAAAGAATCTATAAAAATCATATCTCAAGCGCTTATTAAGAATGCTTAAAAACAATTCTTAGATAATTTAAATCATGAGCCTGGGGAATTCTTTGTACGATATATTCGATAGTTTGATAGTGAAGAAATTTGCAGGATAGCATTTGCAACCAACAAAAGATCATCACTATATCTTAATTCTCCCTGTACGGTGTTTTCTTCCATTGTTGGTGAGACTAGTAACAAGTCTAATTTAAGCTAACCTACAATGCCTTATAGTTATCTGCATAAGCGCCGGCATTTCATTTCCTACAGAACAACTTCTAACCAAAACGGTTTATGCTTTGAAGAGATTGTCTAAATTTGGAAGGTGCATACCTTTAGACAGTGATAACAAAATGGTCTCTAGTATTAAAGATACAGCCCCAGAGAAGAAGATGAAAACCTGCAGCATTAACCTCATAGAATTTCAATTCTGAAGGAAATCTCAGCAGTTATCTCTTCTGATCAGGAAGAGTAAAGAGATGACGAAATAAGTCTGTGACGATGGAAGAATTGAGCCGAACTATCCCTTACCGAATACTTATTTGAACCAATCTGTCTCTCAAAGACTCGGAAGAAGTACAGCAAATACAAGCCGGAAAACAATTCTGTTGTAGACGAGAATGCAAAAGTTGATATGATTAACTTCCATATTCTGAACTTCTCAAAGATATCCTGCAATGAGATTGGCAGAAGTATATAAAGAGATACAATTGACTGCATTTGAGATATCTGATTATTCATAGCAAGCACTAGCCCTCCTCAACAGAAAAAAACTCTGAACTTTTACATAAAAAGAAGGATTTTAAAAACAATCAAACATCTTTCCAAGTGGAAGGCCACAGGCATACACAATCAGATCAGATCAGATGAGTTTTTATCAAACAATTTCACACATTAAGCCAAAATATGCTAAAGCGTTTTTATCTCTTACGAAGCATCAGACCACTAGCTGATGATCAATCCAAGTAAAAAAACCCATCAATGGATGGAAATATGATGCCAAGAGTGAAGCTTATTCGGTTAAGCTCCTTCCTCTCAACAAAGCAAAACCTTGCAAACTACAGTCGAAAGGAAACCTAAGCATAATCCGTCATCGTAATCCACAATCTTTGCTGATGCCGATACTGAGAGTTATGACACAATAAAGCAATACACAAATTGGTAAAAATATTGAATAAAGTCTGATCCAGAATCCAATTCCAATCCTTCGAAAAACCCACGAGCTAAAAAATCGAACAAGAGTAAGAGATCACAAAATACAACATATTCAATTTGAGATTTTACCTGGTAAGACAACCCAAGCTTGGAAGAATTTCCTCGGATCCCAAAAAACACAGTGAAAAGGGCACTCGCGATGACGAAGGCTTTCGTGACAGGAGCATTATCTGCAAGTTGGGAATAATTCGTCAATAATCAAAAAAAACCAGAAGCTGATCAAAAGAAGGAGATTTGGGGTTTTCATCGCAGTACGTACTGAAACCGGAAGGACCTCCGTTCATCTTAATCGGATGAACAGAAAAGGGTTAAAAGCAAAACAATCGTGAAGCGAGCTCGTCCCGAAATCAATCTGGAATTGAATTGAGATCAAAGCTTCCGACTTTCCTCAAGTCGTCTCAGAAAGAATTTTCGCCAAAGAATGTGTACCTTTTTGGATTTAAACAACGAACAATCCGGAATCTTTGATATCGTTTGCTAATTGATACTTCTATTAATTACAGTTCATAATTATTCAATTAATTACGATTAAAAAATAATTACAAAGAATACCATCCTCTTCAATTTTTTAACAATATTCACCCTTTAATTTTATGTCTGACATAATAAACCAAATTCTCTTTATTTTCCTAACATACGCATCGATGCATCAAAATCAATGATCCTTTAACTAGTTGCGTTATAGCAATACACTATTTTATTATTGTAAACCATATTCTTTTTCACTGATTATTATTATGAAAACTGAAAGAAAAATACAGTTATAAAAGTATAATATTTTTTTTTTCAACGGTATAAATACAGCAAAAAGCAACTAAATTACAACCTAAACACTCGACCAATCTTGGTCAGCATAATTAGATTGATAAAGTCAGCATAATTAGATTATATTTCCAGAAACTATGCTTCCAAAAAGTAATAATACTATTTAGACCGAAAGATTTTTTTTAGTTGTTATTTACACAAATTATTATTTTTTTCTTTTTGTCAACAATCAATCCATCTACAAAATTTGATTCAAATTCAGCATATTTAACTAAATTATGGACAAACTGCCACTTAATTTTTTTAGTTTTTTTTTTTCCTTTTTGCTATTAGAATTCATAATTTAGATTTTGCGATAATATTGAAGTCGTCAACAAATTTTGTTCAACAAAATCGCGATATTCAAGGAAAAGATTCCACGAAGCTTATTCTCTTGCTAGCTTGGATCAACGTTCTCACTTCTTAGTCATTACATATGTGCATCACTATATTGAACTATATAAACAAATTTCTTTGTTACATTCTTTCTCTGCAAACCTCTCTAGAAATCAATTTCCTTTGTTCTCTCTCCATTATACAAAATGATTCTTATCTTGTCTTCAAATTGTTACTGTTGACGCTATTAGAGGATCTAAGATTTCAGTCCTCTTGCTCTCAAAGGACTACGCTTCTTCAAAGTGGTGTCTTAACGAATTGGTGGAGATCATGAACTTGCAGAGATCTTGGGTCGAACTGTGATGGCCATTTTCTATAAAGTAGATCCCTCTGATGTAAAGAACCTGGAGTGGAGATTTTGGAGAAGTTTTCAGGAAAACTTGTGCTGGTAAAAGAGAGGAGGATATTGAGATATGGAGACAAGCTTTTACCAAACTGGCTTACACATTTGAGCAACCGGTTCATAGCTCTACTTAATCTTTTATAGCTCGTTCTACCTAAAATTATAAACTATTGAACATATGTATGCTATTAGAATATAGGTTTCCAGCTCAAAATCAATTCGTAATAAGTAAAGAGACTCATATTTTATATATACGGGTTATGATATCTTCTAACTTTAGATGCGGGATAATGAAGCGGCTACAATTGTAAGAGTAGCCACTGATATGACAAATGAGCTCATCAATTCTGTGCCAACAAATGATTTCAATAGTTTAATTAGGATGAGAACTCATATGGACAATATAGAACCATTCTTACGCCTAGGATCATATGAAGTGAGGATGATAGGGATTTGGGGACTTCTGGAATTGGTAAGAGCAGTATTGCCAGATTTTTATTTAACAAATACATTAATCAGTTCCAACTTTGTGTCTTCATGGAGAACATAAAAAGACGTTATCCAAGAACGTGTCATGATCAATACAGTGCGAAACTACAATTACACAAAGAATTCATGTCTCAAATAGTCAACCAGGAGGATGTCAACATTAATCATTTAGGTGTTATACAAGAAAGGTTAAAACACCAAGAATGATTGTTGTGCTTGATGATGTGGATCATTTGTTGCAATTAGATGCATCAGAGAAGGAAACTTGGTGGTTTGGTCCTGGAAGTCGGATTGTCATCACAACACAAGACGAAAAGATATTGAAGCAACATAGGATTAACCATATATACGAGGTGGGTTTTCCACGTAACGATGAGGCTCTTCAAATTTTCATATGTATGCTTTTGGTCAAAGTTCTCTATATGAGGGTTTTGAAGATCTTGCTTGGAAAGCTATACAACTTTCTGGTAACCTCCCCTTGGGACTAAGGGTTATGGGATCTCATTTTAAAGGAATGTCTAAGCATGAGTGGAAAAAAATCTACCACGGTTAGAGACTAGTCTTGGCGGAGAAATTTAAAGCATTCTAAAGTTCAGTTACGATGCCTTACTTGAAGAAGATAAGTGTTTATTTCTTTTTATAGCTTGCTTTTTCAACAATGAACAGATGAAGAAAGTAGAAGCGCATCTTGCAGAGAATTTTGTTGATATAAGACAAAGTCTTCACATCTTATTGCTGAGCAATGATACAGTAAGTTTTCTTGTTAGTAATACATTTTGTTTCCACATGCTTTATTGAATTCTTGTTAGTAATACATTTTGAAATACATCTTCCAATGCAAATTTTGCCTTCTAATTTTGGAGTTCCTCATTGAGCTAATTATGCCTAACATCAAACTTGAAAAGGTGTGGAAAGGAGTTCAGGTAAATAGCTTTTTCAATACTCATTTTATTTTGTTTTCTAAAAAAAAGGAGTGCATTGTTTATGTTTGAATAAATTTTTCTCTGAAATTTGATTTGTGTTTTTTTTACAAGTTTACTATTGCAACTACTAATGTCATCTTGCTTTGTTTTACTGCACATATTATTCGAAATCTCAAGTGGATGGATTTCAGTTATTCCAAAGATCTAAAGGAGCTTCCTAATCTTTCAATGCCACTAATATCGAAAAGTTGGATCTCGTGATTGCTCAAGTCTGCTAAAACTTCTTTTTCTATTCGCAATGCTATTAATCTGCACACAGAATCTTAAAATTGCTTAAGTTTGGTAGAACTTCTCTCTACTATTGAAAATGCTACTAACTTTGCAACATTGAATCTTGAGGGTTGTTTAAGTCTGGTCAAACTTCTCACTTCTTTTGGGAATGCTATGAACCTCAAAAAAAATGAATCTTGTGGATTGCTCAAATCAGGTGGAGCTTCTTTCTTCTATCGGAAATGCTATTAATCTTGATAGATTGTTTATTGGAGGTTGCAAAAAGCTGGTTTCGCTCCCGAAACTTCAAGAATGCTTATCAATACTCGATGCATAAAGTTGTGAGTCCCTATAAAGACTAGATTGCTGTTTTCGCTATAAATTTGTTCGGTGGCCAACTCAACTTTGCAAAGTGCTTCAAACTTAACAAAGAAGCAAGAGATCATGACTTCCACTCAATATGTCACAATCTTACCTGGACTAAAAGTGCCAACAAAATTCACCTACAGAGCCATTGGGAATTCTTCAAAACTTAACTAGCCTTCAAGTTTGAAGTCGATGAGAAGAATTGGGGGATTGGAGAAGAATGCGGGATATATGTATATCTACTCCAACTTTCATATTAATGGAAACTGAAAAATATCTTTGTGCTTTTTATTCTGTATTTGTGTAAAATTACTATTGTGTGGCTTTGGATTCAATTTAGGACCCAATTAGCTGAATAATTTTACAATCAGCGACAGTACAATTAGATTTTGCGACAAAAATCGATTCGTTATCTTTCCTCACAAAATTTATCAACAAATTTGCGATCTTCGAGGAGAAAATTTCACCAAAAACCAAAAATACCACAAGTTAAACTATTCCAAGTCTTGTGATGGCCACAGTCGCTTCCACATTGCAATCTCTTCCTCCGAACCCACTTTCTTCACTCCGCCGTAAAAACCGTTATCTTCGTTTCCCGTCTCACGGTGGCTCTTCCGCTTTATCACCGTCCTTCTCCACGGCGACTCCAGTCTAAATTGTCTGAACTCCATCACTATATTCTCTGCAAAACAATAAATTTTCAGTTTTTTTGTTCTTCCCTGAAGAATAAATTGATATTTTTTCTTGATTATTTACCATCAGAGTGACAACGGCAAGTTTCTCCTCCGTCGCAACTTTGCAGATGACCCACGATTCCAAACCACCAACCTAGAAGGATTGGATTCGATTTCAGAGTATGATCATAAAAATCGAAACTTTTTAACAGAGAATGTTTGGGGAGAGAAAGGCAGACCATAAGGAAATTCTCTGGTTCTTCTCCATTGGATCTCGAAATGATCACCAGGTCGAAGTCCGTTCAAACAATCGGACACGTGAAGATCACGTGACTTCGTATCGACTTGAGACGGTCTTAGCCTCTGCCACGTCACTTTTTCCTCCGCCGCACGCCGACCATGCGCCGAGTATCTTGAGAACCGAAATTACAAGAAAAATCAAAACTTTAACAGAATCCGAGAAAAACAACATTTTCCCGGAATTCAGGATTTTCTTACCTTGCTTGAAATGTATCAGTTTTATAATCGTATCTGATCTTAGCATCATAACAAGACATCATGAATCCAACATGTCCGTTCTTCAACCAAAAAGAAACAAATTTTCTCCAAATTCAGTAAAATGGATAGCTTTAACAAGGTGAAATCTTTAGGTCTTTTGTTCATAAGCCTTACCTCACGATTGTAGACTTGAGAAGGAAACCAAAACTTCCCATTCTCTAGACTCGAGTACCAATACATCACAGAATCAATAGGTGCAAAGTATGATGATAAATCTCTATTGTTGCAGCCATGATTTGAACTTAACCATGAAAAAGGTTTAAGATTCGCAACAATTTTCGAGATCCATTTTGGTTTACTCTTTACTCGATTTGGATTTCTGAAACTCATCATTAGTGTGGAGACATGAGTTTTCCACTCTTGAATCGCTGCATCACCCATTAATCTTCCCCACTTTGTCTCAATGTGTTTCTCCCATAGATGGTCGCTTATACATTTATCTCTTAGCTCAGAGCAAACACAAGCCATAGAATATAGGTCAGATGGAGAGAGCTTCTTTAAAATGCAGTCTAATGTTAAATCAGGCAAATCCAGAAGAGACATTTTGTTTTCATCTTTTGGATTCTTCTTCTTCTTCTTCTTCTTCGTTTCCTTTCTCCATGCTAATGCTCTTAGCCCATTACGAATTATGCTTCTTGCAAGGCAAGAAACTATGAGTAACCCACAAATCATGTTTGAGGGAAAAAACCAAATTAAAGTGAGGAACTTGATCTCCATTGAGGTAAAGAAAAAAGAGAGAACGGAGTGGAATAGTGGCTAAAGAAAGAGATTACTGCTCAACAAACACAGAAAAAGAAGAGTATTTTTTTGCCTTTTTGGCTATTCAGACACGCAAATCAATGTAGTCACGCTTTGTGTATGTGTATATATATTTTACAAGTAGCATTAAGCAAGAATGGTTGAAGTTGAAGCCATTATATGCAGAGACATGAAACTGTGAACAATAATGGACTTCCGGTTTGGGGGTTGTAAAGATTCATTGTGAGGCTATTTAATCAGAGGTGCAACATTGAATCTGGGTGAGCAGTAAATGCAGCTAAAGTTAGGTGGAGGAGAGGCAGAACCAATACCAGTTGGGTCAATAAAACTTCAGTGACAGATAGTGATCTTTGAGTTTTTCAACATTTAGATTGATTTCGAACATAACTCTAAACGTGACGGTCTGCCGATGACCGGTGGCCCAGTGGTAGTCATTTTAAAAATATTCAAGGCATCAGAGATCGATCGAACTCCTACCTGCAGGATTTAAAAGATTTACAAATCAAATTTTACATGAGGCTAATTAAATGTACATGAATGGTGAACAGCTTCCCAACTACCATTTTTATTTTATTTTGGATGTTAATTTAACCAAAGTTCCAACTACTCTGTAGACATACTTTAAGATTCTGGAACAAAAGTTGGTTTATTGATCTATCAACATAATCATAATAGTCTTGAAGCCAAAATTACACGAAACCGATCCTGACTTGGTCAAGTCCTTGCGGCTTTGGACCAAGGATATAAAGAATTGGACTTGTTCATGCATTGGACAAGGGCTCGGTTTTGGAGCTGAGTCCAGTGGGCTTTCTTCTTTATCATTTCTAATTAAATTGTAGAGTCGTTGATGTAGAAGGTTAATGCTTGTGAAATTTGGTCCAATGGACTTTCTCTTGTTCGGTGAGCTGAAACTAACTCAACAAACACAAACAGGGTACATGGATGCAATGGTTTTAGATTTATAATTAGTTACTTAATTATTATTAGAAAGACTACGTAACATGTTACGTAGATAACTATTAGAAGTTATATATAGTTAGCATTTAATTAATATTTATGAACATACGGATAAAAATTTACATGACTCTGTGTTATTTATATATGAAATGGTTAGACGTTATAGATAACTTTTTTTATTTTGTGTATTTTGTCGACCACAGATTATATTAGGCTATAACCGGTGGGTCCAATATCCAAAATTTCTACATAATGTAGGCATGAGGACTCGATCCCATGTTATGCAAATGCGCTGCCTTAAGTGGACTTACCGCATGCCATTAGGCTAGATGCGATTTGCATAACTATTTTTTTTTGTCAACAGCAAATTATATTGGGCCACAACTGGCCGGCCCAATAGCCAAATTCCTACATAATGTAGACGGGGGGACTCGATCTCTGGTTGTGCAAATGAGATGATTTATGTGGACTTACCGCCTGCCATTTGCATAACTATTAGAAGTTATATATAGTTAGCATTTAATTAATATTTAAAACACATCTAGAACTATTTTCTTAGTTACATTACGAAATTAAGATTATATATCTTTACTTTCTAAATAACTTTTAAAAGCTTAATATTTAATATTTTTTCAACTCAATTCAATTTTATTTCATAGCAAATGAAGTATGTATGAAAAAACTACGAAGAAATATTATTTACAGATATATATATTTTTAGAGAATTTTTTAATACTACAAGATAGAAAATCTATTATGTGCTTCAAACTTCAGCGGATCAGAGATAAATAAAATAGACTCTCTATTATAATGAAATTCAGTATATATACACCATTTCCACTACCTCTCTTTAAGCAATCCGTTGTAAAAGAAACCTCATTGATTCTTTAATAGTAGAAACAAGTTATCGTCTATCGTTTCAAATTTTGCGTAAGGATAGAAAAGTTCTGTCTGATACTTTGCGCTCTCATGTTATATTTGTAAACAAGTTTTTTAAAGTTATGAAATAGTGTATAAGAAATAAATAATATTAGTATATTACATATAGTTAATATCTAGAATACAACATAACATGTAGATCCTAGATGTATTCAATATGTTATGTCATACGAGAAAATAAGTGTAATTGATATCTTTGAAGACAGTAATGATTCAATAGATACGCATCTATTTGATAGAATATCTCCAAAAAGTCTTTTGGATTCGTTTACTTTTAAAGTCAACACATTTGTACGTGCTCTTCGGACAATGCAATCACGATTACGTTTTTTTTATTTAACTTTTTTTTTTGTCATTAGTGTCCAAAGCTTTTTTGTGTAATTCACCAATCTCTTCGGCTATATGATATTATTGCAATTTCTGTAATTAGGCCAAAACTGATATTTTATCTTCATTCTCTAACTTAATTAGATAGTTCACTTATCACCGACAAATTCCAAAAGTTTTCGTTCAATGATTTTGCTTTTCTTTAAAAGGAGTTTTGGATTTTTTTGTTATTCATAATATTTGGAAAACCCATCAATGCAAAGGTCTTTTTTCTTCGAGTATGTGATGTTAAACTCATAAATGATCGTTAAATTATGATAAAACCTAAAGATTTCAAATGGGTGACGTGAATTTTTTTACTTTTTGAGTATAAAATGATATATATATATATATACGAAAGAATATGTCCCGTTATTTAATTATCTGAAATATGAAAACAACCTCTAGTAATAATACAAAAATTTTTGGTGTAAGGTCTGCAAGAACACTTTCAATGGTGAATTTTTAGAGGATTTCTTAACATTTAAATATTTAAAAATTAAAAAAGTAAAAAAAGAATATATTGGAATTCTTATTTAAGAGATTCAAAAGCATCTCCATCCAAAAAAAAATTAAAATAAGTATCTTAACATTATTCTAATAATATTTTAATAAAAATTTAAAATTTAAATTTTTAGTTAAATTTGAACCAATAAAAAATGACAAGTATTTCTTTTTTTTGTCAACGGTAAATTATATTGGGCCACAACTGGCCGGTCCAATAGCCAAATTCTTACATAATATAGACTGTATGATTCAATCTCTGGTTGTGTAAATGAGATGTCTTATGTAGATTTACCGTCTGCTACTAAGCTAAAAGCCATTTACAAAATGACAAATAAACTCCATTTTTAAAATTTTTTAAATCTTTTAGATAAAAATCTCCGTTTAATCTCTTTCTTATTTTTTAAATATTTAAAAATGATAAGAACTTCTCGAAAAATTCATCATTAGAAATGGTTTCAAAACCTTTAAGATGAAGTTCGTAAATACTTATCATTTTTTAATTAGTTCAAATTTAATTAAAAATGTTAAATTTTAAATTTTTATTAAAATATTAAGATATTTATTTTGAATTTTTCTAGGATTGAAATGCTCAGGTCGAGCCAAGTCGTCAAGTTGGAGTTATATTAGTCATCAGAATAATGTAAAAGACTCTTTCCACGTACGGACACGTGACTTGACTTCTGTCAACGACTCATTTGGTCAATTTCGATTTTTTTGAAACTACTAAATAGTTCTAAGTTTTTGACAACTTTCTTTTTGATTAAATACACATATCTTAGTATATCCACCGTCGATTACGGTCTTGAATTAAATCTTATAGTACAACTTATCTAATTAAAATGAAGTTATAATTAGAACTTATGCGAGGGAAATTTAGAGGTCCCTCACTGATATAGATAGATTTTAAGAGCTCTAAATTTGGACTGACCACACACTTCTACTCTCCCTCTTCCCACTTGTCTGTGAGGACCCTCTTTGGCTTCGTTTCTATCAATTATTTTCCAATTATTATTTTTTTTTGAATTATATTTTAGTACTTAAAATTTGGTTTCAATAGTACTTATAAATTTTGACATAATATATAGAGTGAAATCAATTAAATGACTCGTACGATCAATTAGACAACGTCAAACTTGACTTTGGAGTCGGATAGTTATAAAGATTAGGTCTGGACTTAATAACTAGAACCAAAAAATGGAAGTGAACCAATCTGAAAATTTTGGTTTGGATCGTTTTTGGTTTTAACTTTTAAGTAATTTGATTTTTGGTTCGGTTTGATTTAATATTCTTTTTTATAAGGAACCGTTACGGTTCTAATTTTTAAATAATTCGATTTTGAAAATTGAAAGTTACCAAATAAGAATTAAAACTAGTTAGTACTAAAATCTTTTAATTAATTTTGATTACAATTAATATTTTTAGATATTTGATTACTTTTGATTACAAATTAATCATATTTTTGGTTATTTTGTTAATTTTGTTTTGGTTTTTTTTTAAATAACTAGTTGGAACTGAATTAGTATTATTTTAGAACTAATTTGGTTGTATTATTTTAAAATCGGAATCAAACTAAATTTGAGCACAATTGACCGATTTAATAGTCAAATTCCTACATAATGTATGCAGGGGACTCGATTCCTGATTGTGCAACTGAGCCGTCTTATGTCAACTTATAGTCTACCATTAGGGTAAGAGCCATTTATAACATTAATATATATATTTGGAGTAGTGTTTTGTCAATTAGTTAAAATTTAGAGGATTAAAGTCGAACTAGGTGACGTCATGGCGTCTATAAGTCTACATCATCAATGATGACGTGGCGCTTCTATGGTTCCCCTGATGGCTAATTAGCCGACGGCGGCTTTCACTTTAACTTATTCTCTTCTTTTTCCCTCACGCGATTCTTTTCCCGCGTGTACTTCACTCTCCACTCTCTTTAACTAAATTATCTTTATTTTCCTCTCTCAAATATTCATTTTTTTATTACTTTCTCTTTTTCATAAATTGAATTTCTGTTTCATTTTATTTTTTATTTTTATTTTTAATGTATTTTTAATATAAAATTATTTCATTTGCTTTTAACTAAATAAATAAAATTTTAAATGGATTAAAATTATAATAATTAATCAAAAACATAATAAAATATTTAATTTTTTTTTAATATGTGTAAAAATTGTAGAATGACAAAATATAAGACAGAGGAAGTATTATTTTTGGGATATAAATATATTTACTCCTTATATGAATATATATACTCTTAGTTTTTTTACATTATGCTATGTAATATGGTAAAAATAGCGGGTTAAGTATAACTTATATATTTTTTTAGAAAACAGTTGTATAATTTATTAACTGTTAAAATTTTTTTATAGTATTGTTACTGAACATTTTTTGAAGAAATTCAATTTTATGTACCATAATTTATATAAATTTTTTTTTATAACGCAAATTACAAAAACAAAATTAAAAAATAGTCCGTCTCAAATTATAAATCAGACACACAACATGCTTTGGCAAGGGCGTCTATTTTATAATTTAAGACTTTAGGGATAATTGAGAGCAAACAGGAAGAAAACCTAGCCGAAAACCGCCGAAACTCCGCATGATACGGTAGGAACGCTGGCCACTCTTCCGGGAACTGTAAGATGTGGTATTCTGTTTCACAATCTAATGATATCTGCACTTCATGTATCTGAAGCTCCACGAGCGCCTCCATCGCCCAGATCACAACCTCCAACTCCGCATGCAGGGCTGATAAACACTGATGGATTTGTCTTGATCCCGAACACCCTGTCTACTGAATCTGGAAAGCAGACCCACCCGACCCCTGTGAAAAGGCCAGTGTCTTTCCAAGATGCATCCACATAGCATTTATAACTCGTGAAACTGAGGTTAGCTGTGATAGGGAAAATCGTTGGGGACTTAGACGAATCAATCCTGGATAAGCCTAATCTACGCATATCCGTAGTAGACATACGGTCCACAGTCCACTCTATACGATCAGACTGTGTCCTTCCCAAAACCACTTATGGATCGAGGTCTGCTTGTGTAAAACAAAATCCATCTCAAACTCTCCTAATATGCCAAATGATCCAAGTAAATATTCCAGAATCTGTCTGATTCGGAATTCGATTACACAGAAAATCTAGATTATACCGTACTGATTGACCCGGGAACATCTCCGGTCTAAAATTATTTAAAATTTGGATTATAAATTATAATAAAAAATAAAAATGTATTAATCAAACATCCACTTGTCTCCCCGACAGTACATTTTTTGTTTTTGTTTTTCTTAGTTTGGTCCATCTATTAAATTCTTTTAATTTTTGTGTTTGGTCATATATGAATATTATCGCGCGTGCAGAAAACGCGCCGCCAGCCACGATGAGAAGAGGACTCAAAGCCATTAAATTGTTTTTGTTTGGTTTCTCTCTTTCCTTCCTTCGCTGTAACTTCTCTCCATTGCCATTAAATTTCTCATCACCTTCCTAAAAAAGTTATATCAAACCTCACTATATATATTTTAAAATTGATCTCAAAAGCAAAGAAGAAAAGAGCTCACTTAAAAACTTTCCCCTTTACAAAAAAATGGAGTCATCATCAACCTTACTCACAAGAGACTCATCTCCAACAAAGAAACCATCAAAACAAAAGAGAAAATCAACAACTACAAACAAACCAATCAAAGTTCGTTACATATCAAATCCGATGCGAGTCGAAACTTGTGCTTCTAAGTTCAGAGAGCTTGTTCAAGAGCTCACTGGTCAAGATGCAGCTGATTTACCTCAGTCTCCAACCACTTTCACTGATGCAGATCAAGACCACAACCACCAAAAACAGTCTAAGGATCCTGAACCGTTGGATGGAAAGATCCGTGAGTATTATTCACCGTTGGATGAAGATATGTTTAATGTTCCTCAAATGTCGGCAGGTCTTTCTGGTTTGTTTTCGTCTGGTTTTTACCATGTTAATGCTTTAGGAAGCATTGGTTCTCTTTAAGAATCTGAAAATCTTTATGTATAATTTCTATCAAAAATATTTTAAGTTATCGATCAATCGAGAAGAAAAAGAAGATATAGTTTTAGGGTTTTTATCGAAACCTAGCAAATCGTGATTATCTCTCAAGGGAGAACAAATCTTTCATTTGTTTATTTTATTTTACAATTATGAAGCTTCTGATCAAACCTTTGTAGATGGGTTTGTTTATTTAAAGAAATTCACATCAAATAACTAGTTTGGTGATAATAATTTGTGACAGGTTTGATCTTTGATGTAGTTAATGCTCATAAATGGGGGAAAAATCTAATATAGAGGATTATGTTATCACGGATTTTTATAGAATATCTGGATAGATGTATGATGTATTATTTATTTTTTTGGATTTGCGAAGAGGTTTTTGGATGACCCCATATATTTATAATAGTACTAAGTAAGCAATAATACATTTCTCTTTATATATTTTAGAATTATACAATGAAATTTTTTGTATTTAAATTTAAAATATAGAAAGGAGAAATCATTTTGAATGTTTATATATAGTATAAAATCATCTCTATTGGTGGATCTTTATTTTGAATATCTAAACTAATAAAATATTGTTAGTTTTGTACAAGTTTATTTTTTATTTAAATTTTATTTTTTTGTTGACAAATAAGAAAAAAAAGTGTAAATATGTTTCTTATTTCACAAAATAAGAAACTCAAGTTTGTTATCTTATAATCTATTTCTTTTTTTTCTTTACTTTTCTTTTTTACTTTTTCTTTTTACTTTTTTAAA